>CM022673.1:29113635-29203635 GCA_012295275.1 Chrysomallon squamiferum | reverse complement strand
TTTAGCCTATTTTTTTAATTGTTATCGGATTTCTTATTATGCATCAGAGTAAGATATATATATATATATACATGCGTGTGTAAATATATATTTACATGTCATGGCCACGTGATTATCAAGTAAGATCATGCAGAAAGTAAGAACCTTTTTGCAAATTGATCGATTATTGATGACATAGACTGAAAATATATATGTATGTATATATGTATGTATGTATGTATGTATGTATGTATGTATGTATGTATGTATGTATGCATGTACGCATGTATTATATATGTAAATATGTATGTTGTGGGTGTGTGTATATACATTTACAATTTTTGTATATTTATCTGTTCTATTTATCAATTTATTCGTTCATTTATTCATTTAATTATTTAGTATTCATGTTTTGGAAAATATACAGAAAAGAAAAATCATATAAAAACATATACGTGTTAGAGCGTCAATAGAATCAATACTCTTTCGATCAGCTATCGATCTGTACTGAATGTATCTGCATGATTAAACAACAGAGCGCATATAAACGAAATTGCGTAAGAGTGCGGGGTGGCTGTTGCGTGAAGTTGCTTAGATTTAATTGCTTGTTTCATTGATTAAGACGCTCGAGTTAAGAACTGCTGGTAATGGGATCGATTTTGACGTCCAAAGGGGTCGATTCTGGCATCTAACTTACAACGTTAATGATCTGACGATTTATTAGTTAGTTCATTATAATCAGCTCTTCTCTCACAACATCATGACATTAGTGTAACTAATCTAGCACTTGATTCTTTGACAGAACAAAAAGTCGTGTTGACCCAGTAGCTTTTTCAGACTTGCTTATCAAGTCTTTTTTTTACTATGCAAAACGCTACGAGAAAACAGAACTTGAAGCTTCCTGATTAGGGTGAAACAAATGCAGAGTTTGTTCAAGGTTATTTGATGAAATTTGACTTAGACAATAGATCGGTAATAAGATAAGTGCATTATAAAAAAAAAAACTGTACAGTATCTGTAAATTATGAATGTAATAACAGGATCAATCGAGAAATATATTTACATTTATACTTAAGCAGTCCGTATAATTTTTTAGGAAGAATAAAATAATTAAATAATGACTTTAACGCGATATGTATTGTGTTATCAAACATTTGGTTTTGGATCACACAGCAAATTAGAAAAGAAACCAGTTTGTTCTAATTATTTTCGATTAGCAGCAAGTAATACGTTTATGAACCTACCTACAGACAGTAAAACAGACACCAAGGCATTTGATAAACAAGTCACGGAAAGTCAAAAAGAATTGATCCTGCAAGTAGTCATATACTGACAAGCCACTGAACTACAGTATAGTTTATATAAAATTCTATAAATAAAATAATAATAAATAATAATAAAAACTGAACCTTTCCAGCGTTACTGAAAGCAACTTACTGAATATATTTCACCTTCTCCATTTACAAACTGACAGTCAACATAACTAAACAAATAATTTTTTGGATTCTTGGTGGGTTTTTTTTTTAATTTAAATCATTATTTTCGTGAAGGCGGACAGATTTAAACAATTTAAATTCTTATTCAGTTGTAGAGATGTTCACTAAAATGATGTATCTTGTCAAGATGGCGATCTACTGATAAAATGTGTTCTCCTTATGTTTTATTATCTGTATCGTGTAATGTGAAAATGGATATTTTATTTTTTATCTGTAAAAAAAATAAAAAAATAATTAAATAATAATAAAATTTTTTTTAATAAAAACTGTAATGCTTATCATCTTATAAAGGTTATAACAGAGGTCGCCAAAGCGTTTTTTTTCCTACCAACCACCTTTATTAAACTTTTTTATTCCCTTGGATCCTCTCATAATTTTAACTCTGTATCAAAGTACTGATAGTTTAAAAATGGAAAATTTCATCTTTTTATATGCAAAGATATATGTGACGACAGACCTTTCGAGAGTCTCAGTACATTTAATGCAGTATAATACATTTATTTAAATCAAATTTAAGCAGACTAGCTATCTGCCTATTTACACCGCCAGAAAGTATCCTGCTTGATTATGAAAATTTATTTCTAAACTAGCTAACTTTTGACGAAATACACTTTGGTTTTCTGGCATATAAATATATATACATACGCACAAACACACACTCACATTCACACACACACACACACACACACACACACACACACACACACACACGCACGCATTATTCATAGTCTTACATTTTATCATCAAAGCCATTTATTAAAGACATAAACAATTACATTTATTTATCAGACTACTGCGCACAAACCAAGATGTGGTTCATCAAGGTTTCCGAGTTAACTGGTTTCCAGGAAAATCTTTTGAATAAAGCCAGATTCTTTCAGCCACAGTAATTAGCTAGTTAGTCAGTTTAAATTTGAAATACAAAAGAAATTCTTTTCAGTCTAGCGATCATAGCCGCCAATAACAGTCACATTTATCAAGTTTAATTATTGCATTGCCTTCATGAACCGCTAATCTTATCAAAATCCATGGTTCTTAGACTTGTCAATATCATCATATAAAACGCTAATCGCTTAAGCGGCTTTCTGTAGATAAAAACCTTTTACGATAAGGAAAAATACAGTTTCAATTTATTAATAATTATTTCTCGTGGTAGCCTGCAGTGGAAGATATAACTGCAGACGTGTACATTCACAAAAGATCAATTCGTCTGCCTTTTCAACCTTTTTTTTAATAATTAAATTCAAATGAAAAGAACCTATCGACTTCGCAGTTAGTGTAAGCGATTTGGTTTTTTTTATTCCTGTCTCTGCAAACATCTAAGATAAGTAACGTTTATGAATCAGTGACAGAATGTTCAACAACACGCAACACAGTCTGCTATTGACAGTTACCAAGAGGAATCGTATTTTTCTTTTCAGAATTTATTTGGATAGATGGGGAAAAATACAAAGATAGCTATAAATATATATATATATGTTACTAGGAATATGTAAAGTGTAACCAGAGAGAGAGAGAGAGAGAGAGAGAGAGAGAGAGAGAGAGAGAGAGAGAGAGAGAGAGAGAGAGAGAGAGAGAGAGAGAGAGAGAGAGAGAGAGAGAGAGAGAGAGAGAGAGAGAGAGAGAGAGAGAGAGAGTTGTATATATGGTAATTTATGGAAATGTATTCGTATTAATATTTACGACGTCTTTAGAAACATGTAATTTGTGTTTATTAGTCATTGGCATTCTCTTTCTGTCTGGGAAGGAGTCTTTATAAAACATTGCCTTACATTCCAGTTTGTTTGTGAAAACATAATTCATAATTATTTTCAATTTTACTGAATGTCATACAAAGGTATAATCAAGCAAAGCTAAAAACTGCCAGTTATTATAAAATCTGCTATAAACAGCGTATTTATTAACAAACAAATACAAGTCACTGTCTGTTTCTTGTTTTCGGCAGTTATTATTACTATTACTATTATTATTATTACTATTATTACTATTATTATTATTATTATTATTATTATTATTATTATTATTATTATTATTATTTTGGAATTTTTTGTTGTAGAAAATTACTGTTATTAATGGTAGTGATATTATTATTTTTTCCCATCTTCAAACAAATAGCTTGGGGTAGGAACAGAGGTAATTTTAAAAGGAAATAAAACAAATTTGTTTTTTAGAAGTCCTGTCAAGACACTTGAGTCACTCTAGGATTATCTAAGCCTTCTTAGGTGACATAATCTGATCTCTATAATGGATCATGCTTACCCGTTTCAATCAGTATCCTTCATTTCTGTCAGTGAAAAGTTTGTTTTAAAAATCCTTCACTGCTTGACAACGTTAATGAATTATATTCTGATCATTATTATAATTATAAAACAAAAATAACCAGCAACTAACAACTAACAACGTTATACATTTAAATATGTTGAGTTGTCGTTAAATGAAATATTCATTTATTTCATATTGATAAAATCCCTGAAGTTTCTTAACTCTTACAAATAGATGTTACTTCTTCTTTGAGAAATAAACTTGTTGCTTTAAGAATTAAGCAAGATTCATTACAGAAATACAAAGCTTTCAGGGAATAAAAAAATAAAATATGTATATCAGTTTTCAACAGAACTGTTAACCCTGTTTCTGCTGCACCCTCTGACACAATTATTTTCAATTTATTTCTTACACAAGCCTCTTTCTTCCTTAATTAATAGTCGAGCAATCCGGAAAACGCCTAAACGCTGATTTCCAGAGAGTGCAATACTGAGAAACGCTAGCGATCATCTGGATTTGATTATGTCAGGCCACTGGTCAGTCCATTCAGAATATCGAACACGTTCGCTTTATCGCATCACACATAAAATTTACTTTCTTGTCCCAGTAAGAAACTGATCAGCGAAACGATCTTCGCATTACAGCACTCGGGGGCACAGGAAAAGATTTCTAATATATTTAGTCGACAGTTAATGATTTCCCTCAAGTCACTTAAATATCTAAGAATTAATTCATATGGTTTTATAGCTTCAGCAGAATTGCGAATAAAACAATAAATCCGAATTTGTAAGGAATATTAATTATTGTTACAGTATTACACTTTTTAATTTTAATTTTTTTTTTTTTTTTTTTACAATTGTGTTAAGAATCTAATTACATGAACAGTTCTAGGATTTTCTGTTTCGTGTCCGTGCTTAAATTGAAATTTATTGTTTAGTAAATGAAGGAGATCGAAGACAAGCTGTTTGATATAAATTATGTACATCTGACCTAATTGTGAAAAAACAGAAAAAGAAAACCCACACACCAGGATTTTAATTTGACTTTATATCCAATTTCATGGTCTCAGATTATGTGATATACTCCAGGGTATTGTAGACGTAGTAATGAATAAATAAATAAAACATAACATAAAAGAGTCTTTGAAAAAAAAAAAAAAAAAAGATGTAATAAATTTTATTTTAGAACTGAAAACATGTTATAAATATTGGTGGACAAGAGTAGCATAAAGAACTATCATAGAAAAACAGACATTCAGTAATGAATAGAATTGTTTTAGTATTGTGTTACATAAATAAGAATAACTGAGGGAGAACATTGTGAATTTAATGTTAAGTTATCTAACAGATGTATAACTTGATATGTAGTTTCTAGTGACTAACCTAATGTTTAAACCTATTTACACAAGCATGTGAGACCTGATTCGTATGCAAAGTCTAATTTAACAGCAATGCTTTGTAAACGAGTTACAAACTGACTCACTTTATAAGCTGTAACACTTTATAAGTTCACAGCAATGCTTTGTAAACGAGTTACAAACTGACTCACTTTATAAGCTGTAACACTTTATAAGTTCACAGCAATGCTTTGTAAACGAGTTACAAACTGACTCACTTTATAAGCTGTAACGTGCCGTAGGTGAGGGAATATAGACTTGTTTTGTTTCTAACGCATCACCATGTTTTAATATAATCTTTAAACACTTCAGACCTATATCAGGATCATTCCTCTTTAGTTCGGCCTATTATTTATTTCCCAATCCAACTAGTATCCTACGAATAGTTTATCAGTTGTCAGGGAATGTGATATACTGAATATTGGATGGTGCATGAAAAACAGGTCATGAATTCCTGTTTAATCATCATACAAGAAATATGGCAACATAAACCCCACCAAAAAACCAAACGAAAAAACAACTTAATATTCTTAACATCAAAATTAGTCCCCATATGTTTGGCACACAGTGTTTTTATAAATATGGTGAGGTGTCGTTAAAAAGGTATATTCATTCCATACATTCTTTGTGTAGATATAACTGATACATTGCTGAGATTCTTCATACCAGCCTCAGCTGTCAGTTTGTACTATGTAATCTAGTTTCTTAGCTTTGGTCTTAGACTTTAAAACCCGGATAATGCAGCGTATGTCATCCACATCTACTGAGCCACATTTCATATACTAGGATGCTGATCAAGCAAGTCTGCAGATGAAGCAAGGTTTCGCTTCCTTGTTCTCGATATCGAAATAATTGTTTGATTTACTGGCTTAGTTATGCTAATAACCTATTAACCGTGTTCTCCTCCCACCATCACTTGAGGTCGTACAACCGATAAACATCGCTAATCTCGGAGCATAAATTATTATTAACGATGGTGCGGACAGGATTAATGTAATTAAACATTCGCCCTTGTTAACTCGCTGTAACGCTGTTCGATAAAGCGAGGGTAATAGGACATTCCAGCAGCAACTTGTTAACCAGTGCACGTGTTAGCGAGGCTCTACACACGTTTTTTTTTCTTCTGTCTGCCTCGTTTAATGTATGGACTGTTCTTGGTTATCTTAAGATTTATACGAAATAAAGAGTAAGATTTAGTGACATTTATATCTAAAAACAGAAAATAATATATATTTATAACTAACACATAAATTTATATTTATTTATAACTAATACATAAATTTATATTTATTTATCACTAAAATATGAATTTATATTTATTTATAACAGATTTGAAATATACGTCTTTCCCCGCTCCTTATCTGTGACAAGGAAAATCGGCGCTAGAAGTTACCGTTCTACAGAATCTTAGGAAAACATTAACTCTTCTCTGACTTCTCAGGTAACTCGCTGGTTAAGAATATGGCTGATAGACGGGCGAGGGAGGCTATTACAGGCAGCATATATCAACACCAGGGAGATTTTCAGAGATTACACTGCGTTTTATTACTTATCATATTCCATCGCACAAAACAAATGCGCATTACAGCTTTAAAGTTTATCTCTCATCAGTCTGTGATAATGTTAATCTTTCTTTAATCATTTTTTTAAATCTAACCTTTCTCTTTTAATATCTGGATTGGAAGCTACAGACAAGAGTAACAATTTAATTTATTTCCTCTGTTTCTGGTCATTCATTCATGTCGCAGAGACAGATTTGAGGGTGTTTTTTGAGGAGTCCCATGAATCTTCAGTGTCCAATACGCCAGGTGCTAGATCACGTAGAAGCAAGTGTTAGGAACTGTTTGACATTTCTTACTCTATACTTTCAAATAGCATTAAGAATAAGGTATTGAATATTAAAGCATAATCCCTTGACATTTACATGCTATAAATTCCCTCATACAAAGATATTTATAGAGACAGATTCTGACAGAGATTCCCTAGGCTACTTTTTTATGTTACTTTCACAGTCAATGACGTCATTAAAGTCATACGGGCGAATTGTCATTCTAGAATGGTAACTGAAGTAAAATGTACTACAGCAATCATCTGACTGTAAAATGTTAGCAAATATTTCAGAATAACACGAATTCAGCGAAAAAAAAGAAAAGTAAAAAGTTATAAAAATATTGAAAACACTATTATTAGTGACATCACAGATTAACAGCAATTGAGAAAACCCCAATGAATTCACTATTAAGAACAAAAACCTATTGAAAACAACACGGTTTATAACGCTGTTAACCTTTGCACGCGGTTGCGGTGGGACATTTGCTAAATGTGTTTAATTCTTTGAAAGAGCTGCTCCGTGCAGATCGTTGGAGACTTTATTGGGCTTTTAGCTGGCGCACTTGTTGCTGCAGTTAACTATGCAATTTGGAATGGATAAGACTGCAACAAAAAAAATGGGTAAACGTCGGAACTTGTTTCTTTAAAGTGCTTCACATTACTGTTGATTTTAAACGAATGCGACTTGGGTTATTGCTCCAGTGGAGTTAAATGTCATTTAGCGAAAATCGAAAAAAAAAAAAAAAAAATCCAATATTTGATGGATGGCTTGTAGAAGTATCGTTACAACCTCTGAATCTCCATTGAACTTTTCTTTATTTTTATTTTTTTATTTTTTTTTTTTTTTTATTATTATTTTTAAAACTCTTTACTGTTGTAATGTACTCGGATATATCATATCTGGGGGCAAAACTCTCAGTGTTAGATTTGACAATCTCCACAGCACAAGTCACGATCTTGCTTGGATATAATAATCATAAAAGTTAAAGTGCAACACAGTGTGGTAATGTTAATGTATCTTCTCTATATGGTCTTGTTTTGTGGATAGTGTAAAACCCAGCTTTTGGCTTAAATAGTATTCATATAGTCTTTGGAATCAGTCAGTAAGCATAAGCAGTTTCATTTCAGCTCAGTCCGCTCCACAGGCTATTTCCCTTTACTCCAGTGCTTCACTGTTGACTTAGGTGCCTTTCTGTGTATGGGAATGTCCCATGTACAAAATTACTTACTGCTAGTCGAAAAAAGCAATTCTCAGTGAATGCGGACTTTCATTATAATTATGTCCCAAGACCATGAAAATGACTTCATTTAGTGTATATAAAAAAATCTGTATCTGTAATCACAAAATAAATGTGACAGGGAAACAAATTGTTTTCTTTGAGTACTGCCGAATATTATTACTTAACAAACGGTCGTTAAAAGTTTAAATTAGATAACGGTCAATTAAATATATCTATAACTATGTCTGTCTGTCTATATATATGTACAAAGTAAAATGTTTGGTGTGAGGATAAATAAAATATTTTTTCTTTTTGTCCATTTTCTTTTCACTGATAAAATAACAAAGAAAAATATTCAATTTCTTTTCACTTTGTTTTGTCCATTTTCTTTTCGACATTACTTGTAGCAACAGAGGTGGTAGTAGTACCAGAAATAATAGCAGGAGTAGCAGTGACAGAAATAGCAGTAATAATAGATATAATAGGATCAGCAGTAGCTGTTACTGTAATAGTAACATCCGCAACAAACCTAGTAATCTTAGTAATAATAGCAACAGTAGCAATACTGTTGTAGCGATTATAGAAGTAGTAATAGTAGCAGTAGCAGTAGTAGTAGTAGTAGTAGTAGTAGTAGTAGTAATTGTTCTATATTGATAGTAGTGGTAGTAGTAGTATTAGTAAGAGTAGTAGTAGTAGTAGTAGTAGTAGTGGTAGTGGGTAACGGCAGTGGTAGTAGCAACAGCAGCGTAGTAATTGTGTCTGAACTGTATTGATAATACTGATGAATATGGCAATTAGTGCACAAACAATAGTAGTGGTAGCAGTAATAGTAGTAGTAGTGGTAGTGGTAGTGGCAGTGGTAGTAGTAGTAGTAGTATAGTAGTAACAGCAGCAGCAGCGCCAGTAGTAGTTTTACTGGTAACTGTTCTGTATTGACAGTACTGGTGAACATGATATAGTAGTGCACAAATAGCTATGCTTAATGACAGTAATCGTGGCTGTGGTTACAGCAGTCGTTGATGTGGTAATGGTGACAGCCGAGGTATGGCATTTACATCGAATCTGCATTCACGTGTACTCTTGTACTCTGTAATCTCAGCACAAACGGCTGTATTTAAATTTAACTGGTGAATGCGAAACCTCCCACACTGTGCCCCTGTTAGACAAACTCGCCGACTTGGTGTTACTGCCTTTCTCTTGGCGCCGATTGTTGGAGAACGAGTCTTATGCGAGGAAGCGATTTATTGAAAGCGAACACACAGTGCAGTAGTTTTAAACTGGCGTCATTCATTTGTTTCATCATCGACGCCAATCTGCTGCATCGTGACTCACGCTCCGGACAAAAATGGGCTGAAAACGCATGGAAATAAAATCCGTTCATTAAAAAATATAATGAGGTGAGCACTGACAGTTTGCACAAGATGAACGATTCGGTGACGTCATTGACATTAGCGAACATCGACCTATCGCGAGTTTATCGCTCACGAGAGGTGATGTTCTAGCGTGTGTCTATTTTTAGCACTTTAAACCGCTTATCCCATCCAGATTGGAAATACTGTGCGTGATAGAAACCAAGACACTTGGGTCGTCGTACACTCTGACGCACAGCCGTCCTCGCCTAATTAACTCGTTATTGTCGTCGTTGTCGTCATCGACGTTGTTGTTATTACAATATATATATTTCTTCTCTGCTATAAAAGAATATTAATATTTTTGTTGCATAACAGTCGTATGCTTTCTAAAAGCTAAATACACATTTTTCTTTGACTCTTTGTTTTAAGTAATTGATATCCGATAAACACAAGTACTACACAAGTTTACAACCTATAATATTGTTTCCAGTTTCAGTTAAACGCTACATTTTTATTTAATGAAAATTTATTCAATAAATGAATATAAAATTGTTTATTTTCTTTCATTCTCAGTATTAATCTCTTCAATAATAAGTAAAACGAAAATAAAATTCAGTAGCAGAAAACAGTCAAAATTAATAATGAGATGATAAAACAGCTGAATCGCAAATATTTCTGATAGATACAGACAGATAGATAGATTAGCTGGATAGAGACAGAGGCAGATAAAGAGACAGACAGACAGACAAATACATATTTTCTTATTTAGATTTATTTAACTTATCTCTCTCAAAATTTCACTCTGAATATCATTAACCTCTGCTAACAATATAACACGTTTTCAAAATGTGTTCGATTATCAAGAAAACATATAACGCCGGCAGTCTCTCCAGTAACAAAATGAGATAAGCAGTTCTGTGTGTTTTGTTCGTATCCAAACATTTGTGTTCAAACACACCTGTCAACAAACAGGACAGCTGTGTGCGTTAGAGAGGTTAGGACAAACAAGTGCCAGAAGCGGAAGGAAGCATGGGAGCATTCATTGTACATTTTGTGACGTTTTGCTATTTTATTTATATAGCCAGAGACTTATTAATAAACAGAATATGTAATACGTCTAACATGAGAATAGTACAGTTTGAAAACGTTCTTTGAATCGGGCAAAAATAACAACAGCAACGACAGCAGCAGAAATAAATAATAATAAATTATTAACGAACCGACCAAAGAAGCGACAAACGAATCGACAGATCAGCAACAATAATAACAACGATAACGTTTACAACACCAACAGTGATGATGATGATAACAACAAGAACAAAATCAGCAGCTACAAAACGTATGTGTACGTGAATAAACAAGTGTGTATATTAATATATAGGTTTATTCATTTACACGTGCAGAGAAACAAATTAAGAAAACAACTGGAAATCATATAAATATATAAATTGTCTCTGGACAGATAAAATAGCAATAAAAAATTGTGAACTCACCTTGTTGAACTTCATTATTATTTCGTTTTTTGTTTTAATCTTCGTCAAATTGTTATTCAGTTACTGTCTTTAAAAACTGAGTTTTAAATTTGATCCAACAAAGACAAGGGATTATTCTGTTTTCCTCGATTACAGTTCGAAATTTATTTATTTATTTTATCAAATAAATGAGAAAAGGTTTTGAGTATTATTTAAAAAAAATATTAATGAGGTTTTAAATACAAAAAAAAGAACAAAAATAGAGAGTATAAAATATATCATGTTTTTACAGGCTTTTGACAAAGTTAGTTCATTCTACTCCAGATTTCAGATTTGTGTTATCAAAGGCTTTGCTGGGAAATTGGTATTTTTAAATTGTTGGTTTATGTTTGACTTAAAAGGATAAATAACTGTGATGTCGTTTGATATTTGATTTGAATGCCACGTTATTTTTATTTTTATTATTGTGTCTTTTATTTAGTTTTAGTTGAATGGGTTTTCAAAGGTAAACGAATTAAATTGTCTACTAAATCGTGCATCAAAATGTCTATCCATGCATGATATAGGTATAAATTAATACATTCGTGCATGTATCTATTATGTATATATGTATGGATGGATGGATGGATGGATGGATGGATGGATGGATGGATGGATGGATGGGATGGATGCACGTGTATTTAACTCGAAATATTTATCGCCTTACGAATATCATTATAAGATTTATTATCGGCATGAATGAAATCGTCCATGACATCTGATAGGGAAATTCATCAAATCTTTATCTCGTCAACCGATAACATTTATCTTTTTTCTGTCAGTCACATTTACATAATTCAGTGGTGGTCAATGGTCATTTGTTGCCAGTTTGCTCCGTCATTTCAGCTCTGCACTGGACTGCAGGTCCGCAGAGACCGCGCAGTCTTATTGCGTCATTAATCTTAGAAAACTCGCATCTCGAGTCAACCGCTACATGCATCAATTACGCGCGACGGTCCCCGGAGAAGGACTATCTTTGGTTGTAAAATCAGGGAAAAACTTTCCGACACCTCCCTTGAGGGCTGGAAGCTTCGACTTAATGAAATTTTCATTGATCACTCAAAACAGACGAGAAGTTAACAAGATGCAATATACGGTCACAGCGCTGGAAGTGCAGCAGATTCACTAGCGGTAGGTTGGTGCTTTGTGGAAACTCTGTTGGTTTGTAGATTTGGTTTGGCGTGGTCCAGTCCCCCAGCGGCCTGTAACAGTGCACTGACAGACGTACTGAATTAGTTACTTAAACACAGAAGGGTTTTATGAATATTGTTAATAATAATAATTGTTTTGCTTTAACCATTTCCTATTCGTCATCCTCAGCTGTCTCCTACAGCAGAACAGCAAGTAAGGTTATAACCATCAGAACTTCAAAAACAATAACTAACCTACTACTACTACTACTACTACTACTACTACTGCTACTACTACTACTACTTTCAATGTTACTACTACTACTACTACTACTATTATTACTCCTTACTACTACTACCGTTACGGCAATTACTGTTAATACTTTACTATTCCAATGATTGTTAACAAATATCACTATTCCTACTATTAATTATTCTTTCACTACTATTATTATTTCTCCTATTCCTGTCTACTACCGTTACGGCAATTACTTTTCCTGTCACTAATACTAACTGCTACTATTCCTGTCACTAATACGGTTAAGGCTACTGCTACTATTCCTGTCATTAATGCTGTTACTATCCCTGTCACTAATGCTGTTAATACTACTGCTACTATTCCTGTCACTAATGCTGTTAATACTACTGTTACTATTCCTGTCACTAATACTGTTAACACTACTGCTACTATTCCTGTCACTAAAACTGTTAACACTACTACTACTATTCCTGTCACTAATACTGTTAACACTATTGCTACTATTCCTGTCATTAATGCTGTTACTATTCCTGTCACTAATGCTATTAATGCTAATTCCTGAAAATGCTGTTACTATTCCTGTCACTAATGCTATTAATGCTAATAAAACTGCTGTTGGCGATTCTACTTTCTTCCTCTGTTGTTAGCTGTTTCTGCTACTTCAAGCACGGCTATGTTCTCTTGCTGTTGCTCACAAACGATTAGGAAAACAATACAACACCCACAGAAAACAATCATTTCACTCTGATCTGATAGCTATTCACACGTCCGAAGGTAAAAGTGAAATTACGACCATTTATTTCGTCTCGTTTCTTTTTGATGCAATAATCATTACACGCTCGGCCTAACAAGCGTGAAAACGACACGCCTATCTGCTTTGGACTCATTGACGTTGTATTCCAATAAGGTATTTAATGCCCAATGGCTGTTCCATCAGTCCTTTCAGCCAAAAGTTTATTCGAATCGTCTTTTCAAAGAAAATGATTTGATTGTTACCAAAATTAGCTGAAAAGAAGAAATTATAGAGGATCACAAACTTATTGTACGTGATAATCTGCAAAGATATGGCTACTTGATGTCAAATTAAATCACTTTTCAACGGGCGAGTTTCTGCTTTCAGGGTAATTACTTTTCTTTGGGAAATGTACATCGCTGATTACCTGCGAAACGGGAAATGTCCCATCGATCAATCAGCTGTTGCTGACTGTCAGTTTCCCATGACTCTGATATCACACTTTCATAGGTTAGTTGTCTCAATGGTCTGGCTCATGGCGAATCGTTCCAGTACCATGTTCCGCGGTCCTTGCAAAGAAATTTATGCTTCTGAATTCTTTAACAAGTGACGGGTAATTGACTATAAATCACGGCGATCAAGTCCAGTGAATTGAAAGATATGTAAATAGCCAGGAATTGCTTGTTCTGGCACGAAGCGATGCGGAAGACCTTGTAATGGATGTAACCCGCTAGAGGAAAATGTTTGTTCCACTTCGTTCTGAAAACCAGATCTTAATCGCCGTTTTCACTTTAACGTGTCCCGTACTTCCTAGTTCTTTACTTTCGTTTTAAAATTGGCCATCTTCATTTAACCGTTCTGAAGCCTTCTAAAAAAAAATACATATATTTTTTTTTTTTTTTTAATTTACACTTTTTTTATTACATCTGTCCCTTTTCTTGATAGATTTTCTTTATTTATCCTGAAGTTCTTTTACACAGCAAAACAAAAACTACTTTCGTTTTAAAAACAACAACAGTATACATTCTTTTTAGTGCGCTGATTTTGAGTTTAATAATATCAGGACGTTTTTCTTCAGTTCTTTCTTCTTTTTTTATTAGGACGTTTTTGTTCTTTCTTCTTTTTTTTTTTTTATTTAATTTATTATTATTACCCATTATATTTTTCATTTGTCAGAAGATTTAAATGTGTTTTTACTATAATGAATTGTTCATGTTTCCTCAAGGAATAGGATTTATCTGTTTGGCTGAGTGCCTCTGTCTGGTTACTGCTGTATCATCGTGTAATGTGCTTTCCTGTCCACGACAAAGAGTATTTAAAAGATCCCTTGCTGCCAGTAATGGATACGAGAACACTATGACAGGCTTCAGTTATATCATTATATCATACACATACACACACACATATACACAAACACAGATGTAGGTATTAAAAACAAGTTAATCATAAGCAAGTAGATGGTAGCATAGTGTTCGTACAAGTAACAATTCGTAAGGAAACAGTACCATATAAAATACAATTGTCTAGAACTGTTTGAAAGAACTGTACTGCAAACTATAACATTTTCATGCAAAACTTGAAATGTTTCTATACAAAAGAGACAAATAATAATAATAATAATAAATAAATAAATTAAAAATAATAATAAATTAAAAAATAAAAATATAAATAAATAAATAAATAAAACCGGTGGCACACACACACACACACACACACACACACACACACACACAAAAAAGGTATCATTATGAATGCATAAGAAAATGAAGAACAAAAAATTATCATTCTGAAAAATCGTCTTTGACGTTTAAATTAGACTCTTCCACAACAAGTGTATTATAATTTATCTTTCTATACAAAAAATAATGATCAATAGAATTCTGAACTTTTGAAACTTTAATTTAAATCTTCACTGATACTGAAATATGATTTGATATCAGACACAAAAATTAAGAAAGGTCTTTCAGAACAGAGATAATTCAAAACAACTGTATGATGGCTATTTCTAAACACTGAGCTTGTTTTCGTTTATGCTGTTTATTTATTTATTTATTTAATATTTTATTTATATAAGTAATCTGAAAATCAGTGATAAAACTTTAGTGCTCTGCTGCACTATCTAGCTTCCTTGATTCCCGTTTTCCTTTCTGCTGGAAAAGCCCATAAAAGACCCCTTATTTCAAAACGGGTAGCTTGTTGCTTGGGTATCGCGGATTTCTTCCTCATTTTCTCAGTGGTTTTTAAATAAACCTGTAACACCATATGACTGAAAATTAAAAATGTGCTAAGCGTAAAGCTGAATAAAACATGCCTTTTAAAACAAGTAAGTGAAATGATGATTGAAATTGCATAATAAAGTCAGATGTAACAGACATTGTTGACGTATTGTGGTTATTTGGCTAAATTTATTCTATATACAAAGGTACGTAGCAAAGGTGCACGCACGCACGCACGCACGCACACACACACACACACACACACACACGCTTGCATGCACAGACGTAATGTACACTTAATTGTCCGTTCTTATTTACATTATTTTTGAAATTATTTTCTTTCCTTTCCAGTCACCTTCATAATGTCTTTCTCGCCTGTCCGCCATTGTTTAATTTCTTCATCTACCACTGACACGTTTCTACAAGTGTTAATTTGAAAAACGCGTTTCGTAAAACACACTTGACATCATGTGACGAGTTTCACGTTCAGCTTTCTAAATTAGCTTGCTGGCCGCATTTCCAACCAAGCTCTAACTGGCAGTTATTAACTATTACATCTTTAACCTGACAAGTCCTGTCCCAGATTGACCACTGACGTGTCGGCATCACCTTTCCTCTCCTTTCGGACATACTCGTCAATCTTCGGTTTAAACAGCTTCTTGATTGGCTGGTTCCGGCAGGAATAAGCTTCGAATTTAATCTTTGACAACCGACAATAAACGAACTAAAATAAACTTTTTTTTGTGGTTGAATTGTAACTGGATATTTTTGCCATTCTTTAAGGATTTCTGATCGACTCGATATTTGGCGAGAATTTATTCATCTGTAAAACGACCTTATTAGAGGAAATAGCGAAAATAGCCCCAACTGACCTTAATCTGACACGTGGGCAGACTGAACGCTCGGGTTAATTAAAACCACAAAGCTCAAATGAAGGATCGTTATTGGATCATACACATACGGCTCAGGCGAACTTTTTATTCTTTTTTTTTTTTTTTTTTTCTCTGCCAAGATTTCATCAGTGTTTGTTCACATTAATATCAAGACCACTGGTAATTACAAACGACGTGTTAGAAATTAAAAAGTGTTCAAAGAATGACAGGTCAGGTATTTTCCATCAGGTACTGGAATCCATAATGAAATGCTAATCACTCTTTTCTGGTAATCCTTCTGATCATTATAAAATTGCTGCAGTTGTTTTGGGAAATGCTTGATTTTGGTCATTTTTATTTTATTTATTTATTTCTTTTACTTTCTTGAACAGCATGAAATTTTTTAAAAATTTTTTTTTTTTTCCTGTTCCCGTTTTACCACATCAGATTTTTATATGCAAATAATTTTTATATCTTTGACATAAAAATATTGTTTGTAAATGTTCTATATATATATATATATATATATATATATTTGTCTTTTTCCCCGGCTCTTTCCTGCATTGTACGTCATCACAATTTTATCTTTTAACTTCCTTTCTAGATTGCTTAACAATAAAAAATTGTCATCGTTTTAATGTACTGTTATTGGTTTTTAATGGCTTTTTCTAAATTCTCTTTTTTTCTTCTTTTTTTCTTTTTTTTTTTTTTTTTTGGTATATTTATCTGTATTTTTGGTTCACTAACTCAATCTTTCTCGACCTGCCATTTTATGGTTGTTTTCCCATTCTTAATCCTTTGACATAAAACATTATCATTAGCATTATGGAATATTTCATCCGTCTTTTTTTATTGCTTTTTTATTTTTATTTTTTTATTATCGTTTATATATATATATATATATATATATTTACTAATTTATTTATTTATTTTTTATTACTATCTTCCATCATTTTTCGTAAAAAGAATTTCATCACTTTGACTTATAATCATTACTCTTTTGTATTTTTTTTTATTATTTATTCTTTTCTTGTTTTTCTGTCAGAAACTTTCCAGTGCGGTTTTACAGAAGCCGTTGCTATGACCAGCGGGGAGGCTGAGGATTTACTTGTAAAAACAGCAACACTTACATCCAGATGGTACTTAATTAGCCGAACGTTGGCAGACGACACCGGAACCGCTAAGCCTAATGTCGTCCGGTTTTGTTTCAAGGAGAGATTCCTGCCGAACTGTCAGTAATTTCGTTTTCCGCCATCGGGTTTTTTTTTTTTTTTTTTTTTTTTCATGTAGGCACCTGCTTCATTTACAGCTTGAGTTAATTGTGTGCACGGCGTTAACTGGCATTACAACGACTTCGTACACGACGTCAGAATTCGCACAAGTCGCAGAGGTTCACCGAGTGCAACATCGAATTTCTGCTCAGTTTTATCACTCGTCGACCATTCATCATAAAAAAACTGGTTTTGTGTCTATAATAATAATAATAACAACTACGTCGATTTTTAAATTATCTCAAGACAGTGGAAGAATGTAACGTTGGTTAAAAAGATCATAGACAAAAATAAATTTAATATCCTGGGTTTTACCTTCTATATTGTGTGTAGTTATTACTGTTATTGTTATTATTATTATTATTATTATTATTATATTTTTATTGTTGTTGCTGCTATTCTTCTTCTTCTTCTTCTTCTTCTTCTTATTCTTATTATTATTATTGCAGCTTTTGTTTTTGCTTTTCTGGTCATCGGTTGCAATAATAATAATAATAATAAAAAAAAAAAAAAACCATTAATAACAATAATAACAATAATAATAATTTCTGGTCAAAGTACACCTAACTAATGCATTTTCAAAATACTGACACCTGGAACAGATAGCGAGAAGGAGAAAAGTGCCAGGATCAATTATACCTGTGATAAAAATTAACGGAAACCTGCAGACACGTTAACACAGGTGCAGTAAATTACTCATACGTGCAGTAAATTACTCATACGTGTACACAAACATGCGAACGAAGATCCGCCCCTCCCTCGGGGTGCTGTCAAACGAACCCCACACTAAATATCTCCGCTACACGTGTCTCCACTCTATAATCACTCGTGTGGCTTTGTCAGCGGGTCTTAGAACAATACAGAATGTTCTGAGAGTTGTAATTCATTACTGGACCGCTAACACAAGTCATATGCTCTGGCCAGTCTTTCGCCATTGCGATGCTGTGGGACCCGAAGACGGCTTCAGTAAATGCAAACTATTTCCCTGAGCTGCAATTAATCCGCACATGTATGGTAATGCGATTCAGAAATCTTCCCAGTCGGCACCTAGGGAATGCCGCGTTTTCTGTAAACAGCATAAATCGCGTACATGTGTTCAGTTCAAGTGTCAATAGCGATTAGACGAGATATTTAATTGTAGTATGAGAAAGAGTCGGCCAGAACAAAATGAAACATATATATATATATATATGTATATGTATATGTAGGTATGTAATGTGGCCGCTAATTTAGTCTGAGAGAGATGGATCATGGCCTTAGGAATAGAAACTGCATGTCCGTAAATTAGATTTCTTTATTATTATTATTATTATTATTATTGTTGTTGTTGTTGTTGTTGTTGTTGTTGTTGTTGTGTGTTTGTTGCTATTATCATTATAATCATTATCATAATCACCGTTATTACTACTGTTGTTGTTATTATTATTGCCGTTACTGTTATCGTTGTTGTTGTTGTTGTTGTTGTTGTTGTTGTTATTATTATTATTATTATTTATTATTAACAAAGACGTTATTCTTTTATTTTCACGAACAGTAAGGTACTTGTATACAAAATATACGACCGGAGATTTAACACTTTGAACATCAGAAGTGAAAACAGTTTTGAAAACCATCAATGTGATTAACAAACGTTACACTTACTTTACTCTTCAGTACTCAGTTCTGACATGTTTATGCGCTTTTAAGTAGCCCAAAATAAAATATCATAAACTCTTCAAATAAATACCTCACATATGTTTTTACCAGGAGCGAGAAGAAAGCACAAAGCCCAGGTTTGTTTCCGTCGTCTTCTTAGCAAACCTGGAACTGCTATTCATGGGTCAAAGCGTTCACACTTGTGCAAACATTCCACACTTAAAGAGGCTGCTGTTTAACTTCGTTTAGCTGAGCGTGAAAAACAATTTGAACAATCTCTTTCATTCAGTTGCGAAATCTGTACTATAACTTGCAGTGCTGTGCCTAATGAATTTCGATAGACACGCACCTTTGTATGTAAAATAAATCTACCCAATTAACTACATTACATCAACAGTCTGCCTGTTACTGAAGTAGTATTTGACTTTACTTATACAATTTCAATCATCATTTCACCTACTGGTATGTTTTATTCATCTTCATTCTCAGAACATTTTTGATTTTCAGTTATATAGCGTTTCGTTATACATTTAATTGCAGACCACGGAGAAAAGGAGAGAAGAAAACTGGATGGGCTACTTGTTTTGAAATAAGGTGTCTTTTATACTGATATGATGACTGAAGTCGTATCGTGAAGTAGGAAGAATATCTAACTTCAGGGTACTTTTTAGAGCAGAAAATAACCTAAAAGGGGAACCATGGATGGGGAACTGATAAGTTCTGTCACTGATAAAAATAAATGATAAAATAAAAATCCAGCTTACTGTTTGGCAATAGTTTTCTTATACTTACGTTTTGAATTATCTCTGTTCTGAAAGACCCGTCTTAAATTTTGTGTCTGATATCAAATGCCTATATCAGTGTGCTTTTCTGAAAGACTAATCTTAAATTTTGTGTCTGATATCAAATGCATATTTCAATGTCAGTGAAGATTTCAGTCGCAGTTTTAAAAGTTTTATTGATCATTTTACAGTTCTGAGGTCAGATGAAAAGAAAGCCATTTTTTTATTTTGTGTTGAAAGATAAACTGTAATACACTTGTGGAACAGTCTAATTTAAATGTCACGGGCAATTTTTCACAACGATAATTTTCTTTTTTTTTTTTCATATACATTCATAATCATATCTTTTTGTGTGTGTGGAACCGATTTTTCCTTTGTCTCTTTTGCATAGCAACATTTCATTTTATAACAAACAAGTCAAATTCTGGATCAGCATTTGAAATACATAACTGTAATATTGTAGTTTTGATAGGGATTAAAACCTTTTAATATAATATAATATAGTATAATATAATATAATATGTGTGTATATTGGTGTGTGTGTGTGTGTATGTATGTATGTATGTATGTATATATATATATATATATACATAGATACACACATACGCATATGTAATTTGACATACAATATTCTAAAACAAACGAATAAATACTGTTTAAAAACGTATACACACATACACACATACATACAAACATACAATCAGATACAGAGAGAGAGACAGACAGACAGACATATATAATATAATTAAATTCACAACTACTTCGCACAAAAAAGTAATGGTTTGCAGAACAGTTCTTTAAAACTGTTTTTGATAATCACATATTACCTGGTACTGTTGCCTTGCACAATAAAGTAGAATAATATTCCCCCAGAGATCACGCTTTACAGTTTTTCTGAAGAAAGAAGTAATTAACGTACTTAATCAGTGGAAGAGAGAGAATTAAAGGTAACGCACCACTTGTTTCGCGTTGCAGACAGCGGATAAATAATGCACTGCTTCGTAATCTGGAAACACAGACTACATGACGTCATAATTATGTGACGTCATCGCCGTGTCTTGCAGTAGTGGGATCGAGTCATAATCGGCTCCGACTACGCGCTAGTTACGGTAGTTCAATATTTCTTCTCTTTAAAAATCCTAAGGGAGACAATACATTTTTTTTTTTTTTTTTCGAAAGTGTTTTGTCCAAAAACAGACGTGTTTGAATGTTCGGTGGACGTAAGAAGAACGTTAGAAAATGGCTGACTGCAAGAGAGAGAGAGAGAGAGAGAGAGAGAGAGAGAGAGAGAGAGAGAGAGAGAGAGAGAGAGAGAGAGAGAGAGAGAGAGAGAGAGAGAGAGAGAGTCTAAAATAATGTGAACCTTGGTGTATGGAGAGATGTTCTGTTCTGTTATTTATTTACTAAATATTTCGAACATGTTAGCGTACATCGATTAATATGCAGGAGAAAAATAGGCAATGCAGTGAAATAAATTTTAATCTATTTTATTTGACACGTGCTTATCACAGCCTGGTATTGAATGTTATCATATCAGAAGCTGCCCTATAATATGCCAATTTTATTATGATCTACAGCAACCGAGGAATTGTACGCTGCATGTTTTCCAAGCTATAATCAAGCTCTGTTATTTTGAAAAGCAGATTATTGAAACTGTTATGTTTCATATGAATGTGTTCGAAATGTTATTCATTTACGGGAAGAATATAAAACTCGGGCGCAGTGTTTCATCTTTATTATATTAGATGTAGTTTGAAGAGAAAAAAAAAAAAAGAAAAAAGATTCCTTTTATACAGAGAAAAAGAATCAAAGGGAAATACAAAATCCAGTAATAATAATAATAATATGGAGAAAGTGAAATAGGTGTTAATTTTCTCTGACTAACAAAAAATAAAATAAAATAAAATAATAATAATAATAATAATAATAATAATAATAATAATAATAATAATAATAATTAAAAAATAATATAATAATAATAAAAAAAAAAAAAATAAAAATTAAAAAAAATAAAATAAAAATAAAAATAAAAAAAATAATAGAAAGAGCTGGTGACGAAAATTTCTTTTTTTAAATAAAATTATTATGATTTCTCAGGAATCCAGCAGAAACTACACACATCTCTTCGCTGTGGTTAAACTGTGGGAATATCTAACCCTTGTTTTACACATCCACTTTACACACAGACCTTACTTCGAAGGCGTCAGTCAGACAGCTAGAGAGTTCATGCTGGTACACAGGTATATTACAGAGCTAACAGGGAGGAATGTTTAGTTGCATGCTTCGAACCATGTACAAGACGCGCGTTTCGCTTGAGCTGTAAGAAAACAAAAGCGAGTTCTCAATCATTAACCTTGTTTCAGGTAATTATATGTGTCAATCACAGAGAGGCATTTGCTTAGTCTAACCTTTTTACTTCCCTAATTGTCTGTCTGTTGCCTGTCTGTCTGTCTGTCTGTCTGTCTGTCTCTCTCTCTCTCTCTCTCTCTCTCTCTCTCTCTCTCTCTCTCTCTCTCTCTCTCTCTCTCTCTCTCTCTCTCTCTCTCTCTCTCTCTCTCTCTCTCTCTCTCTCTCTCTCTCTCTCTCTCTCAGTGATACATAAAAACTTTTTAGCTACACATTGGATTAACTTATACATAATATTGCATGTACAAATGTTGATCATTCCATACGATAGCACAAAATACAGCTCTAAATCGCTTAGAATACCTGTATTTCTCTCACTTCTTATTCCAACTTCAGTCGTCTATCCATAAAAATGTATTCACTGGTAACTTTTCATTATATTTCTTTTTCTCGTCTCTTTTGTTTTACTGCTGATGAGGTAAAATCATCGCTCTCCAGGGATCTCTGTTCCCAGTAAAATACAAACACTGCTTAAATTGAGCTTGACCCTTAATGTATATGATTTAATTCGGACTTTTTTTTTTTTTTTAATTTAAAATTCTTTCTTTAAATAAGCTAGAAAGGGAGAAAATCCTTATGCCAAACAACTTGGGGAGGGGGAAAAAAAAAAACCCAAAAACCATGAAATGTGAACGAAAGAAAAAAGAAAATTAAGAGAAAATTCTAGTAAAGAAATAAAGCATGTCGAAGAACGTACAAAACAGAAAAGAGAAAAGTGAGATATACAAACGTAAAGCAATTCACACATTCTTTTTCTTTATTTTCCTTTCATACACATAAAAACACACAATTTCTTATACACATATCCAGAGAGAGAGAGCAGGGGGAGAGAGAGAGAGAGAGAGAGAGAGAGAGAGAGAGAGAGAGAGAGAGAGAGAGAGAGAGAGAGAGAGAGAGAGAGAGAGAGAGAGAGAGAGAGAGAAGGCAGATTTAGAGTCTGAGAGAGTCTGAGAAAAACAGAGAAAAGAGAGATTTACAAAAACTGTGAGAAAACAGAAAAAAAAAAAGAGAAAGATAGACAGGAAAACAGATAGACAGGAAACAGACAGGCAAGTCATAAACAGATAGATGATTCTCCCGGTCGAAATGACAAACAAAATTTTAATGTTTCAAACGATTTTCATAAAAATAATTTTAAAAATTAAGACAGTTCTGTTTTCCCTGAAATAAACTTGCATCTGTTTACCTTGTTACATTAATTTAATAAGTAATAATGAATAAAAACTAATAAAACCAAATTGCAAGGCTAATTCTGATTTTTTTTTTTGTAATAATAATTGTTTAATATGTAACTAATTGAAATGATGATGATGATGATGATGAAAACTGACGATGACGTCGATCATTTAATGTAAAAAATGATTATCATCATAATGATAATAATAATAAAAATGATCAATAACAAGAATATCATCATAATGATAATGGAAAAAGTCAGCAAACAAGAATAGAACAATACGAACTCATTTACAATTTCAGTAGAAGATAGCGCCGCAGACATATATATATATATATATATATTTATATTAAAATCATACGTTCATTATAAATAAATAAATAAATAAATAAATAAATAAATAAATAAATAAATAATAATAATAATAATAACAACAACTATAATGATTATAATTATGATTATGATGATGATGATGATAAAATAATAATAATAATAATAATTCGGTAGGTAATTAATTAATTAACTGTTTTTATTCATTCATTCATTCATTCATTCATTTCTTTCTTTCATGACTTAAAATTTGTTTTTACGGAAATACATGGTAAACATTTAATCTTTATGTCTCGCAGTTTGGCAGCCAGGTTTGACAACCGGCTCCTTTAGAATCCAGAGTCTAGATCACTTCCAGGGTCAAATTAACACGAACCTCGTCATTCCCTTCTGATTATCAAATTTCCCATTTCCGACGCAACCACACTGCCCAGGCTACTGAGGAAATAATTTGAAATCGTACTCTTTATGGATAAACATGTCAGTGCCCGCCAGGTTTTTGTTTCAGCTATTGCGTCACACAGCTTTTGTTCAGGGAATTTATTACACTTTTATACAATGCATCTCTTTGTTTCTTTATTCGTGTCTCTTTTTTTTTCTGTTTGGCTGTGATTCTGTATCGTCTCCCCATCTTTCTCTCCCTTTCTCTCTCATTCATTCCCGTCTTCTTCCCCTCCTCTCTCTTTCACACACACACACACACACACACACACACACACACACACACACACACACACACACACACACACACACACACACACACACACACACACACACACACACACACACACATGTGATTAGATGAATAACTGAAAATAAATTAATTTCAGTAATCAAATATAATTGTAAAATAATGATACAACCGCATATTTCATTATTCTATTTCATATTTTATATTGGTCTTTATTTTATTTATTTATTTGTTTTTCTGTTTATTTACCAGTTTGTTTACCACAGTAAAGTCCGGAAGACAAAATTTGGCTTACTTCTGCCTCTATAAAAATTTAAATAAATAAACAAATAAAATAACATAAAATAACATAAAATAAAATAAGAAAAGTAATCTATATGATCCTGATTTGAGTTTAAATAAATACGCTCATTTTTATTATCGTTATAATTAACACAATGTTCGTTCTAATATAATATTTACAGAGATAGTTTTAACAATGTTAGGCATTATCCTTCGAAAGGGTCATATACAACGTAAAGAAAGATAACCTTTCTGTGACAGAACCATTAGAATTTACAAAGTTATTCCCCTTCTCTGAACAAAATTGACTAAGTGTTGCCGAAGTCGGCAGGAAAGGTAAATTATATTTGTAAGCATATTTTACTCAATCAGTGGTAGAATGTTTAGGATTATGCAAGTGGCAAAAATCTTTAAAAATAAAGCAATTAAAAGAGGATTTGATGGAATGTCTTCAGAAATCTCTATTTTAAAGAATATATGCATTCTGGGAAGTTTATTAAGGAAATAATTACACGCATATGTGTTATATTAAATAAGAGAGAGAGAGAGAGAGAGAGAGAGAGAGAGAGAGAGAGAGAGAGAGAGAGAGAGAGAGAGAGAGAGAGAGAGAGAGAGAGAGAGAGAGAGAGAGAGAGAGAGAGAGAGAGAGAGAGAGAGAGAGAGAGAGAGAGAGAGAGAGAGAGAGAGAGAGACAGACTAGAATAATAAGAACGACGTTTACAATCGAACTTGATCCGACTAACCTACTTGTATGATTTACATTCTTTCACGTGAACGCTTTCATTGACTGACACACAATGTAGACTCCTGACATTCAGTTCTGAGCATGTTTACTGACACCGTAAATTCTGGTGACGTTGAAAACTCTCGTTTTCTGGGCGTTCGTACACAAAGACGTCATTCGCACCCATACAGGTAGAGAAAGGTACATTGACTATATATATATATATATATATATATATATATATATATATATATATATATATATATATATATATATATATATATATATATATAAATATATATATATATAAGCTCGCGCACACACACAGAGACACACAATTACGCATACGTCTTTATGAGTTACAAAGAAAACTAGATTTAATATTAATAGTTTAAAAAAGAAATTTTAAGAAATTGGGGAAAAATATTAGCGAGAAGGAAATACGTTTGAAAAACGTTCTGTACAAGCACAGAACATACACTAAAATAACAAAATAACTTCATCTATACTTTTTAAAATATTTTATTTAAAGAAAATATATCACTCATTTACTTAATAAAAAAATCTAAACTAGTATAAAAAATATAATAATGTATGTATCCCATAAAACTGTATCATGGTCACAAACATAAGAAAACAGTAACTATCTACAGAACAACCTATTCAACTTCGTAAATATATAATAGTAATATAAAATGATATAATATACGATGATTTTCAAATTTTTATTTTATAATTTATTTTTTATCGAAAATAAACAATTTTAAATCACAACCATATCTGAGAGAGGATGAACATTTTACAAATTAAACTGACGAATAAACCAGCGTAAAGATAAAACACGGAATGTTTGACATGACAGCCCTTCGACTGAAAGGAATTATACATTTATGACACGTAGCCATATAATCATGTTTTATGTGTTAACTTCAAAAGATACATTTGAAGTTTGCAATATGGATACGCGTTTTACGATTGTTTCAAGGTTCAGTGATTCGCCTCCAGAGAAACTTTTGGCAACGAGAAATGTAAGAGTGAATCACCTCTTGAGTTCGTGCGATATCAAGTCTCGTTCTTTCACAAATTCAGATACTGCATGAATCACTCTCTCGATAAAGATATGAGTATTCAGTCATCCATGTCGTTCAGCTTTGTCCCAAAGAGAGGCTGACTGGTCGTGCGCCTAATCCTTTATCCTGTAAATCCTTGTCAGGTTTCCGTGGGCGAGTTTTGTCCCATCCGCTAATAGGAAACTGGTTTCCTTTTATATGTTAATTTATTTCTTTTTAGAAAATTTTTTTTCCCCCTTTCCGCTAATATTTACTGAATATTCATATACTATTATATAAACGTCGATAAAAAAAAAATAACGATGTTTCCTAAGTCAGGAAAAAAGGTGGCAGGAACGTCTAGTTACTGTATTTGTGCTTAACAACTGTAACAAATGTGATATGCATTTAAAACTTTGAATCAATTGGAGTGATTATATCAAAAATTAAAAGTGGTTTTTTCTATGAAAATGATATAGGAAGATTTCCTGGTTAGACATACAACAATATTTGCAAAATGATAATAAGATCTATTACAATAAATAAATATTGAAAATGTATGAAGAAACAATTGCATAATTTCAACATATTTCGTGATATGTTTTCAAAATAGTAACAATATATACAGAACTGACTGGACATGTGTGTAGATATAGAAAACAGTGAGCATGAAATCATGAAATAACAATGAATGTGATGACTATTTTGACTAAGTCACAAACTGATGAACGTAAAATGAAGAGAAAGGTTTGGGTATTGCATATGTGAATACAAGCTATTGCTGTGAATAGCTTATAGCTAGCTGTGTGTTCGTGTTAACTGTTGTTTCCTGACACTTGTGTCAATAAAGACTTTTTAAAAATATTCTTCACATTACAGCAGAGTGCGGTTGCTGGTTTTCTTATCTTCAGAAATGTTGTTCAAACTCACCGACTTTAGTAAATACATTTGAGAAAAAACTGATGTTGGTAAAAGTTTCAAACTCAGTAGGCTGCTGTGTCTTGAAATTCTCGAAAGAACAGCCCTGAAACAAACAAGAAATAAAAATAAATTAAAGTAAAAAAAAAAAAAAAAAAAAAAAAAAAAAAGAAAGAAATAAAGAAAGAAATCCAATAAAATGACTCACAGGAAATGATATTATCAGAGAGAGAGAGAGAGAGAGAGAGAGAGAGAGAGAGAGAGAGAGAGAGAGAGAGAGAGAGAGAGAGAGAGAGAGAGAGAGAGAGAGAGAGAGAGAGCGACATAGATAAACAACATTATAAATAAACACAATATGTTAATATATGGTATTTTAAAACACTAAGAACTGTCTAACCTGAAATGCAGGCTGTCATGAAACACGCGACATTTCCCGCGATCATTGCGTTCAGGACTATTTTCGTCATGACTGGTTTTCTTTTCGGGGCAAGAGCAGATAACCCTCCTAGCAGAACACCGATGGAGCCGACATTGGCAAACCCACAGAGAGCGTAAGTAGCAATAACCTCAGAACGAGTCTGCAGCGAGAAGTAAAAGACAGTTTGTAATAAAAATAAAAAAACAAAACAACGGTGAATGTTTAAAATGTTTTTATTTGTCAGGATACTGATTACCTAAGAGAGAGAGAGAGAGAGAGAGAGAGAGAGAGAGAGAGAGAGAGAGAGAGAGAGAGAGAGAGAGAGAGAGAGAGAGAGAGAGAGAGAGAGAGAGAGAGAGAGAGAGAGAGAGAGAGAGAGAGAGAGAGAGAGAGAGAATCAGATTCGGAGAAAGAGAGAGATTGTGAATGTATGTGTTTGTCCTACTTTCAGTGTTTGATTTGTTTTTGTAAAAATAACGATATCTTGACCAAACTTTTTGAAATAAAATATAGCTAAGAGTATTGCTTGAAAATACTGGCTTACCGATAGAAATCCTCCTTCCAGTGTCTGGTTTGTTTGAGTAAGGACAGCGTCCAGACCATCCCAGTGCCAGTCGTCTGTGCTGTTGTACGTCTGTGTGTAGTTGAGCCACACTTTCTTGTTCTTGAGTAAACCCTGCAGTGTTTGGAATGCGATGAATTCGTTGGTGAACGTTTTAATTCCTACAAGCTGGGCGACTCTTCTGCAGTCACTGGGATGGGTTCCCATAAATATTGCCACAGGATAGAGTACATACGAGCATATCAGCTGCAAAGTAAAGTTATAACAGTTATTAAAACTGCACTAGCAATGCTATACAAAATTAGTCTTTATTTTTGGAGGAGTGACATTTAACATTTGATTGCATGTTTTCATTAGTAATTTAATTAACATAAAAGTTCGTGTTGGAATGACTAGAGATTAGTTTGAATTGATTCAGATTTAAGATAATAATAAGTAAAGAAAGAAACCGAAACACAGGCAGACAGACAGGATTGACAGTGAGAGAGGTTTGTGTGTTTGTGTGTGTGCGTGTGTGTTTGTGTCTGTATGGTTTATTCGTGTGTGTGAGTGTGATTTGGCAATATGAACGTCGGCTAACCTCAAATGTAAGCTTTTCTATTCCTACACGATCTCCGAACCAAGTCAAAGTAGCATTGATAAACGCCAGAAGCGACAGAAAGGCGATCACGTTCACAATGATGTTGGCGATTAATTTAATAGACGTTGTCGCCCCTGTTGCCACAGCATCTATCAGGTTTCTTTCCTCACTGAAATGAAACGTTTGTCATAAAATGTAATTATAAGCTTTAATCTGGAAACAGACTATCCTAAACAAAAAAAACAAAAACAATATGTAATATTATGAAATGCATAATTAACCAGAAAGAATGTTTTCAGGAAAGCACACGCTCTAAAGGAGAGTATAAAACTGAAATGCACGTGTTTTAGAGCCAGTAAAAACATTCACCTGTCTTCCATTTTCTTGTAGTCGTCCTCTGAAATCTCGGGAGTCTCTGTTTCTGGACACATCAGTTTGGAAATGGCGAGAGCTGCAGGCGCTGACATCACGGATGCAGACAGCAGATGGTTTGCAGGAATCTGTAACATTATGTTGTAGTACCCCCTATTAGCACAGTCTTCACACTATCGAAGAGAGAGAGAGAGAGAGAGAGAGAGAGAGAGAGAGAGAGAGAGAGAGAGAGAGAGAGAGAGAGAGAGAGAGAGAGAGAGAGAGAGAGACAGAGAGACAGAGAGAGTTTGACGTATGTAATACTGTCTGACAACAGTGTTGAAGATACGAAATAATACAAAACGATTAACATGATGTCAACTGTGAATTTCAAACTTACCATACACAGCAACTATCTCATCCAGTTGTTTTTTATTACCTTTTTTGATGGTAGTAATACGAGAAAAACTGTACATATATTAAACATATCATATGCTCATACGGTTTAGTGGAAATAAAATAACTTACGCCAAAGCCAATGTATGCCCCAAGAACACTGCCTGCCACAGTAGCAAACCCTCCTGTCATCACAGCATGCAGTTCTGAAGTCGTCATTTTGCCCAGGAAAGGTTTGATCATCAGTGGAGCTTCTGTCTGAGAGTAAAAACAAAATCAAAGTTGAAAATTACTTACATTATCGTAAAAGAAATATTAATCTGTTATTATTCTAGCCCTTATCTTGCAAGTTGATTTTGTTTCTTTTGAGAAACCTGTACGTGCGTGTATGAGAGTGATTCCAGATTGCAGCAAGGATGTTCTTTATAATGCAGTATAATATATATATTTTTGTTTTGTTCTATTCTAAGCATTGTTAAATGCAGACATGTTTTTGTAGAATGATAGAAAAAGAGTGTTTATGTGTGTGTGTGTGTGTAAGAGAGAGAGAGAGAGAGAGAGAGAGAGAGAGAGAGAGAGAGAGAGAGAGAGAGAGAGAGAGAGAGAGAGAGAGAGAGAGAGAGAGAGAGAGAGAGAGAGCAAATCATTTACAGGGCTAATTACTGACAGTTTACTTATAAATCTTCTCACCATTCCAATAAATATGTTTCCCGCTGCATTCAGCGATTCTGCGGGTGTTGTCGCTAGGCAGAATCCCAGGAACCGTCCGATCACACCGACGATAGCCTGCATTACTCCAAGGTAGTAGAGAACGGAGATGAAAGAACTGAAAAATGTCACCACCGGCATGAGCTGAAACGAAACAAGCAAAATCTCTGTAGCTATGTCAACAAGAACCGACGGCTATTTTTCTGCACTAATTCAATAACGTAATGCTATATATATATATATGTATATGTATTATAAACCTTAAACTGCACAAAATTGCAGTATGAATGTTCTTGTCTGGACTTAATGGTATGCGACTCCTTTTTCAGCCATTATATTGACTGTTATATATTTATATATTCGTTAATTTAACGGTTAATGTTTACTTTGGTAGAATGAACAACATCAACCCATCCCAAATACACTTTGAATATTTTCGAATGACTGTTGTATAACTGGCGTTTAACCTTTACTAATAATAAAGCACGAAATAAAGTAATAAGTTAACGAAGACGACATTTTTTCAAAAAAAGTTATTTTATCAAATGGCTTCCTCAGCTGCTCGTTTATGTTACAGTCACATTTTACTGTTACCAAATATACGTATCGTCAAAGAACACAGTCACTTGGGAAAGCATAAAAACTGTTGTTCTGTTGTTGTTGTTGTTGGTTCATGCTAATGGATCGTGCCATAAGAGGCATTCCTTAAATAATTTATTTGCATTAAAGCAAATTAAATGAAATGCATCTCCACTAATGACCGTAATTAACGTATTATCGTGTAAGGGATGGAGATAAATATGTCGCTATTCGGAAAGGAATTTCGAACCAGCTTACCTTAAAAGCGAAGAAGTGAACCGAAGTATTTACAAACACGAAATCAGAACCGGCGTTTGCGTAGGCAAGGAACTCGGTGACTCGGTCTCCCATCCATCTGAACGCTTCGTATCCCCACACTGTTCTCAAGATGACGAGCGCGAAGAAAAACTGCAAAGCTAGACCCCAGAATATAGGATGCCAGTTAACCTGTAACAAATATTTATACTGTTACTTAACTGGGTTAATTTAGCAACTGTTTAAAGTGTTGTTTCTATACTAAAAAAGCATCTTTAAAAACTAATCTTTTTATGATTAGAGCTATGATTACGATTTCAAATTATGCATTGTTATATACGATATACATTTAATAGCAATAAGTATTGTGACATCATAATAATGTTTTAAGACTAGTTATTCTTAATGATTGTGTTATAATGTCTGATGTAGACTGGTATATTTAGCTTGTAAATACAAAACAGAGGTTGGAGTCGGAATTTCAGCAATTAATGTCACTGATGTCTTACATATCCTAGACATTAAAAACACAGAATGTCATAGTAATTGTAAATTAAAAAAAAACAAAAAAACACAACCACACCTAACAACTACTATATTGAATATCAAGCAATAACAGTCTATTATATTAACATTTCACATTGTTAGATGAAGTCAGGACAATGTCCTCACCTCTTCTTCTCAATAATTATAGTTTTAAGAGTACGTAGACTTTGATCTTTCAGAGTGCATACGTTTCTTTTATGTCTTTTTTCTCCTTGATTTTATTTCACTTGTAAATGGGAAATTCGTTGTTACAAGTGTCTGTTATTATTAACTTTAAGACGTACCTTAGCTGGATTCATCGAAAAAATGTAGCAGAAGACAATGAAAGCGGCCAGGCCGCCTAGAGACACCAAGTTTTCTGGTGTTTTGAGTACCACTTCAGTGATGATGAGGACTACGATAGCGATTGCCGCCACTACGTACAGGATCCTGATAAAACAACAGAACAGTTAAATAAAGTGAGAAATGTTCAAATCTTATCAGTAGAATACCACATAAATAATGTTTACCTTATGAAAGAACTCAGATATTAGTACAACAACTACTACTACTACTACTACTACAACTACTACTACACTTCCATTACTACTCTACTATTACGACAACTACTACCACCATGCTATATGTCCTCCTTCTTTTTCTACTGCTACTACCATTACTTTTACTACTACTATGTTACTAAAACCCTTACTACTACACCTACTACTAATAATAACGGCCCACCTACTTCTATTTCTACCACTAATAAAAAATGAAAATACTGTCTTCACACACACAGCTTGTTTCATTTCTGAAACTGCTAATAGCTGTCACGTTTATTTTATCTGCCATAATATAAAATTTCCATAAGAAATCTCATAACGAATTTGATATTCTTCTACGTTTTATCTAACATTACGATCCTTACCAGCGTATTATCTTCATCCGTTTCTTGTTATCTGTATTCCACATAGCTTTTTTACACATTTCAAACGGTTTTCCTATCCACTGCCACGTGAAATGAATAACAAGCAGAAACACTCCAAATATCGTTCCAACCAGGAGACGTATGGAACCTTCATCTCCGAACCGGTAATACATCGCGTAAATAAAGTAGCAGAAATACAGCACAAGAACCACAAGCCAGAAGATTCTGCATAGCAGTTCACTGTTTCTCTTGAAAAAATCCCACAGTGGTTTCTGAATCGAGGCAACATGGCGAGTACAGCAGTTGTAATCTTCCTCGTCTGGCACAGTCTGGCTTTCTACAACTGCCACGTCTACATCGGATTGTTTCCTCACGTTTTCATCTGTGTCGTCGTTGGCAGGCTGCAAGAGGTGTTAAAATATACTACTGTTATTGGTTGCATTATTAAAAATAACGGCTTGAACACGTAATTCATTTATTTATTTATTTATTTATTTATTCATTTACCGTAACATGTTGTAATCTTCGATCATAAGAAGATGTGCATTTGGTTAAGAGGGTAACAAACAAATGAGAAAATCACTGATATTGACAATGGCTGCTACTCTTTTACGATTACATACATCTGTTATTACGTTTATTAGTAATTAATGTATATAATTATTTTATAAAATTAAAAAATGATGATAATACTATGTGCATCTAACAATTTCCAAATGTCTTTTTGTCCTATTTTCTCAAAACTGAATTGAGAATCCTGGATACTTACACTGCTGTTTTTATCTAAGCTTTCATTGCTACTTTCATAGGCAGGATTCTTTTGTCCATTGTCATCCGTTGTGTACTTAATCTCCCTCAGCTCCACCGCCATTGTAGAATCCTGTCTTTATCTGCTGAAAAAAAATAAGAAAGTAGAACATTCGTCAACAAACTAACTTTCTTTTACAACGCATCCCCAGTATCAAATAAGAATGCATCCCAATACAGTATCAAAAAATAGCTCAAACTGTCACATCTTTAATTTCACTTTCTGCATAATAATGTGTTTTTAATCTTTACATGGTACGGCGGTTTTGAATACAAATCTAGTGGTCGAGGCTTATTTAATTGCTATATCTAGCAATCCTTCCTTTTTAAACAGCACACAAAAATTTTTTTTTTTAGAGACTTCTTCTTTTGTTATTCAACACAAAAGTAATATAATCCACAAATATTCAAAACGCAGTCACATCTCACTTTCTGCACAACTCTAGTGATCGGCTGAATTAACAAAACTTTTTTTTTTATCCACAGTCAGAAGAGAAACTATCAAGTAAAAACACAGTTAGGATTCTTCAGTGTACTGACTGTATTCGCTGCTTCTGGTGACTGTCACTTAAAACTGCTCTCTCCATCAGAAATGACAGTATCCGTGTCGCAGTAACAGCTGGACTGTGACAACCTCCTAAACGGTGTGGCTGGTGGGATTTACCTTTTTATCAAAACCTGTTTTGTTACCATTATTAAGGTTCAAAGGGTCAAACAAGATGAACTATCATGCACCTGAGTGCGTGTAGTTCCTGAATTAGAAACAAATATTATTTGTTGATGTGTCTAGATATAAGCAATTTGGCTTCATATATTTTTTTTTAATTATTATTATTATTATTATAACCTTTTTTCAAAACTTGTCAAGAACAAAAGGAGTTCAGGAAGTTAAGCAGACCTCGATGTTTCTTTGTGCGTCGTTATCTCCAAAGTGACCAAGCTTAGCTGCAGTCGTTAGAGGTAATGTTTGACCAAATGCTTTTCTTATCAGTCTACCTACCGCTCATTAGCATACTTATACATATCTGTATCAACGTTTGAGATCGACGCAAGGTGTTCTTGACCTTAGTCTGAACCCGTGTTAGTCAGACCCTCACGCTAAATGTTTGAAGTTACGTATCATAAACGCAAAACGCCTGCAGTCACATATTTTTATAATCGTATAAAGCCAGTTTTTGTTTTTCATAGCCATGTAAAGAGCATTTTGCGATTATTGCTTAGTGTAACTAATTTTCAAAGAATGACTAAGACGAGTGTTAGTCTGCTCATCCTACCTTACAAAAACAAAAATATATGAGAAATAAATTAATTAAACTTCACACACTGACACACACATACACACACACACTTACACACACAGACACACACACACACACACATACACACATACACAAACACACTCACACACACAGACACATACACTATATCACACACACACACACACACACACACACACACACACACACACACACACACACACACACATATGACCATGCTCAAAAGCTGAACTGTACAGATGGGCTACCTGCTTTGTCATGTTAAAACTGAACCAACATTTTCGCTTTACGTGATATCACGATTCTTTTTCACCGTGTTGTTTATATAGTAAAAAAAAAAAAAAAATACGTGTGATAGCAAGGTCTTTGTAATGTTAAAAAACTCAATGGTTTATTTGCAGTGGCGTGCAGGCAGAGGGTGGGGTAGAAAGTCCTAAAATAGCTTGTTCTACAAACGCCTGGTTTAACTACGTCCAACTTTCATCAGTGTTAGTTTAGGACAGCTAGGGGGGCGGTCACCGTTCGATCTTTCTGTAACAGTGCAATGGCTTATATCAAAAGTTGTCGAAAAATGTCGAAAAATGTCGAAAAATGCCTTCCCAGTCAAATCACAGCAAGTACACAGCTAAGAAAATTACTTTGTTCTGACTTTTGCTGTATATAATATGAATACGTTCTAAAACAAACGAATTAACATTGTGTTTTGCCGATTACTATCTTTTCCGTTCTAAGACAGGCGACTGTTTTGCTTTCAAAATTCATGCGATAAACGGCGAATTAACAAACTATACTACGTAACAGAATAATGTCTTCAGAGGTATTGATAGAATGCTGAATAAAAAGCTAATCACTGTTTAAATATCATAAAATCATAAATAGATCAGTTTTAAAACTTAGATTATTTTTATAAGTTCCATAAGAGGTAACTTTTGTTTGCAGTCAAGTGACACCAAGTACTAAGCTAAGAAATTTATTTTATGTCTTCTTCAAATGACAGTCTTATCACACCTGTGCCTTTAATTGCCTTTAGTCTCATAATTGTATACATTTTACTTCCTTAATACCTGAAACACCTTTCTGGAGTGGATTCCAAGGCTTAACTGACTTTACGTATTGCAGAGGATTATAGTTAAAGATCAAATGCTTTCTTTTAAAGTAACATTAATATTTATAAACCGCAATGTAAAATCTTGGTTTTGTAATTCATTTCAAGCTTAAACTTAACATAAAACCAAAAAATTAAAAGGACCCTCACTGGATGTTACTGACGACATAATATTTTCCTTCTAAATCAACAATAAAAGAATATTTACTAAAGTAGCCTATCTGAATGAGTTGAGACATGTTTAGCAACATGTTCCAGTTATTATAACATTTTCTTTGACTTCTTTTCATGTCATCAGTGACCTCCGATGACATTGGGTGTTTTTTTTTAGATAATGACCTTTAACATCAACAAATGATCTCAAACTATCTTCTAGTAAGACGTTCCACTAATATTAGCATTTTCATTTAAAAATAATTTTTTGTCACGCGTCAAGGCTCACCTTTTGAGTATGGATCATTTTATATAGGGTAAGGTGTGGTAATTCTGATATCCTTTTCCATTCAACCTCACCTAAAGTTTCACAGAGAAAAGGAAACAACAAAATGGAGTGAATAATGTGTAGAACATCTATTTCTGCTTCAAATTACACAAACACTAAATGTATAGTGTTTATACTTTTCAAATGGGAACCAGATTAAAAATTGTTGTCAGCGGCCAGATTTGCGCCGATGATTTGTAGGTAAATCTGGCCCCGACAATCATGATGTATTTTGGTCCTCAAATTTGTTGTTCTGATTATTGCTATGTAATCATTGTTTACTAATAATAATAATTAGTCCTATTCATAATACAAGTCAGATTCAAAATTTCAATAAACTAAACTCCTTGAGAAATATCACACAAGAATACAATATCTTTCAAGTCAGCACCAGCTGGGATTTCGAGATTTACGCAAGGATCAAGACAATACCAATTTGGGCACCCGACACATCCTATGAACTAATAAAAATAACACTCACTTTTGAAACCTCAGAATGCACTTTTTTTACAACCTTGTTGTTTTCATTACTCTCATGGCCACTTCTTCACGTGTAAACGGCTGCTTATCTAAATCCTTTGTTCTAATGAGAGACAGGAAGGTTCTATTTATACCACCAAAGTTCCAGAAATCTGGACAGAGCAATATAACGGCTCTACACCCGACAGACAACAGCTGGAGTTAAGTCAATGCGCAGACATTTTAAATGCAAATGAGGAAAGACTCAGTCGTGACAAACACAGAGGCTCGCTGAGCATTCTGCATATCGAGATAAACTGAGTTTTATTACGGTTTCAAGGTTATTAAAAAAAAAATCTTTACTGTCTTGTGACACATTCATTTTGATCTTATTTTTTTTTATCAAACAGCTGTTTTTATATTTTATGATTCATAAACAACATTAATATTGCATATATGTATGAGTGTGTGCATGTATGTGTGTATTTATGTATGTATGTATGTATGGACTATGTATGTATGTATGTATTTATATAATTAAGTATTTATGAATCTATGTATCTATGTTTCTACATGCTTTGATGGTTTTAAATGAATATATTTTAACATAATTACTATGATAAAAAAAGAAATGCTAGGAACTTGTTGTTATTCATCAAAATAATTATGTCTCTCGGCTTAAATTTTGTACAGGATGTCCATGTTTAACAGATTCAGTTTATTTTCTTAATTTATAACGTAAACAGTTTCCTGATGCTAATGTTTGTTGCTGTATCTTTTTAACTCTACCCTGTCTGACTGCAATAACAGTTACCATGGTGATTGCGTCCCCTCAATGTCCAGCTAGCTAATAACTGTACTTAGTCATTATATACATTCACTGTGTCTGTGTTCCTTGGTAAATAAATAAACCTTATTTAAATGAAATCTGATTTGCCTGATTATTTATACAGATTTGATAGGGGTGCGATATAGCGGGTTGTTTTGTTGTTCGTTTGCTGTATAACTGGGTCGGTGGACTCATGGTGATCTATAGCGGAAGGCGGCGAAACACGGAAAAATGTATTTTTATCTAAATACAGCGCTCAAGCATTTTCATTGCGGTAAATGTGAATGGCGATGTGTAGGGGCTCGTTATAAAGAGGTTTGTCTGTACAAAGCAGGGTTTTTTTTTGTTTTTTGTTTTTTTCCGCGTATATCACCGTTGGCAGTTCAAAGTGCAAAAGTGAGAATACTGTTAAACTGAATGTCTATGATACTGCCTAAAAGTTAACTGGTAGCACTTGGAAGATTCTAATTCTAAGCAAGTAAAAAATTATTAAAAAGAAAAGGAAAGATACTCGTTTTCATTACCAGTAAAACACACACACACACACACACACACACACACACACAAAAAAAAAAATCAAACAACAAAACAAACAAAAACGGATACAAAAAAAAAAAAAAAAAATAATAATATACATAAATATACACAGAAAAGAAAAGAAAGGAAAAAAAGAATAACCGCCACACAAACTGAAAAAGGTAAGAAACTATTTGTCAAAATGAACACTCACTTGTTTTAAACTGGGACAGCTATTTATTTTTGTTTTCTCCCTTATATATTTTGAATTTCTTCTGCACCCGTGTCCTTTTCGTTGAATACAAACACCGTTGATTATTATCTGTCCTCGCGTGAACAAGTTCAAGGCAAAAGTTGAAATCTTTTTTTATAAAGAACACTGGCCTGACTCTCGGTCTGTCGAACACACACAGAGAGAGAAGCACGCGCTTGTTTATACCACTGTCACCACACTGCGGATTTCCACTACGTACGTAACAAGGCTGGTACTTCTTTCGCGTAAGGAGTGAATGAATGTGTTCGTATGTTCGTAATAGTAAATGTCGCCTTACGCAATTTTGAGATAATGAAGGATATCCTAGTAACGTTCTGTGGTGATACCCAAAACTCACACTGCGCTCAGTAAAAACGGAATCTCGTATAGGCTGTTCATTCCAGTATTTTTCGCAGTCAGCGACTGAAATGAAAACTCGACAGGTATTGTGTTGATACGGTGAGAGACACAGACAAATGTGTTGAGTGATACAAAACTGAACTTATCTGTTTACGGTCACTGTTATTTTGGTTGTTGTTTACAACAAAAAGGAGTGGGCAAAACACGTAACAAGTGTGACGAAAAAGTCAAATATCTTCTTGCGTGACTTTTCTTTTTTAATTTTTGTTTTTGTTTTGTTTAGTATTACTTCTACTCTAATACACCAGCTACTATCACCACTACCATTGCTATTACCATTACTGCTATTGCTGTTATTATTATTATTGCAAGTACTACTTTTAATACTGTTATCATTACAGCAGCTACTAATGCCACTGCTTCTATAACTACTACTACTACTAACAAAACAACAACAACAACAACAACAACCATAAAGATTAAATATATAACTGTATATTTTGTACAAAATATTGGAATACTGTCAAAATGACGTGAAATTTAACTCCCTGAGTATGTTTTTTTTTTAAATCGTTCATCGCGGGCTATTTCAACACTGTTGTTGTATGACGTGAAAACTTTGCTCAGAACAAACAAAGAAATGAGATTTAGTAAACACAAACGCTAAACAATATATGAAGTAAAGCTCAAATTGCTAATATATGACGCATGTCTGAAAACAACACTGAATAGCTGTCCTCAGCCGATTGTTGGTGAGAATCACCTTGCTGATTAAAACTGTAATCGTCAAACAGCAGTTTCAGTGGGCGCTTAAGTACTTGTAGCGTTTTACTCATTAAACCTCACTGTAATGTTCAAAAAAATTATCACTTTCAGCGTTTAATAAAACAAAAAAATAAAGGATCGTTATTTTGCACGAATAATGAAATACCAATACTCGGTATGCTAATAAAGTGTAAAAAAAAAAATTAATAATAAATACATAAAAATGTGACATATGTTTAGTTCAGTAAGTAGAGAACAAACAAACAATGCTTTATTGTTTTCGTTCTCAATTTTTGCTCAGTTCTGATAGAACACGATTTATAAACACTGCTAAATGGAAAAAAACATATCTTAAGGAACAAACGGATCCCAAAATACGTGGTGAATAAATGTATAATTATGTTAAAGCCAATAATTGTTTAGTTATAAATACATCCATGCGTTCAGACACGTAATTATACATACACATACATTATACACTCATCAAATATATAAATACCTACATGCATTCAAACACGTAATTATACATACACATACATTATACACTCATCAAATATATAAATACATACATGCATTCAAACACGTAATTATACATACACATACATGTATACTCATCAAATATACATAATTTTATGAACACACAGACACACCCACCCACAACCACCCACACCCACCCACACACGCACACACACACAACTCGACAGTTCATTGGTGTTTATTTTTCTTTCACTGACTGATGAAGCGTCATTTCCTCAGACATCTTCTTTGATTAATTAAAACAGCGTGTTACCAGCTTCTACGTGCTCCGAGATTAGTCACTTGTACGTCATCCAATCCGCACACGAAAAATCTGTCACAGGAAGGAGTCCAGAGGCTAACACAGAGGCGCGGGGTGGGGTGAGGGTCTTAGTAATCGTAAAATTATTTCATCCGTAACGAGAGAAATCTTTCAAAAAACAACATCAGCGCCTGATCCCGGAATGTCTTAGAAAACTTAAAACAAAAGTAATTTGACTTTCAGTACAGAAATATTCCCCAGGATGTTAGTGTTATAACGTTGACAGGACTAAGGGTCTAAAACCTCCCTGTGTCCTTTGTCGGCTTATTTGATCCTCCTCGTTTTACGCTGTCAGCTAAGTATTAAAAATGGCGGATGTAAAAGGCTTGCAGATTCAAACCATAATAAAATAACTGATAATTTTTTTTTTTTTTTATACGTGTCTTAAATGTTATGATAACGAAAATATTCGTGTGTAGGCAGAGACAATCCTAGACAGATTAGTTACAGTTGCTACGTTTCTGTTTTAATATAAACTATTGATTGTTAATTATTATTATAACGTCCAGAACAATATATACATATATACATACATAGATACATACATACATACATACATATACATATATATATATATATATATATATATATATAGAGAGAGAGAGAGAGAGAGAGAGAGAGAGAGAGAGAGAGAGAGAGAGAGAGAGAGAAGCCGATCCTATACTATTTAACCCATATCCATAATAGGCACACTCCTGTGAATTTAAACATGAGATAACATGACAGTTTCCTACTTGTGAATAATATAAGTTTATATATGTTTCAAGGATTTCCGTAATGTTTACGAGAGATCTGAGATAAAATTTTACAATTCGTATATCAATAGTTTGAATGAAATTATGTTTACTTTATTTTGATCTAATAATGATTATAAATGCTTTAATTATACGTTTTACTGCAGAGTTTAAGTATGGTTCATGTAATATAAGTCATTTTAATTTTTATGATTTATGAAACAGGAAAGTGTATGAACGATTGAACACAGGAACGAAAAGACACCATTTCCCCTCCTCCCCGAAAAAGAAAAGAAGAAAAAACAAATAAACACCTGTAATAAAAGTCAAGGTAGCCAAAAATCAGGTAGTTAATATTTAATATTTTGCAACTAATCTTTCAATAAATAAACAAATTTTTAAATATTTATTTAATCCCTTAAAGCAAGTATAATTTTTTGACTTCGGTGTAAACATACAAAATCTGAATAAATAAACAAGTATATACAATCATAATTAAAATTTATTAGTAGCAATGGCAATTAAATATCAGTAAGAACAATAAAAATTAATGTAAATTCAAAATAAAGGAAAAAAAAATATATATATATATATATATAAATTATTACCTACAATATCAATAACAACATTAAACCATAATATTAAAAATACATTAGTATTTGTGGTAAATATTTCAACGATATATCTATATATTTATAATGAAGAAAAAACTTTATTAAGAGTTGAAAATACCAGTACAAACAATAAAATACGATGTCAAAGACCAAACAGCAGCAGCACCTCTTTGTCTGAAAACGCACGTTCAAATTAATGTGAAGCGATACCATGTAGCAGATTTTTTCAAATGCCGCTGGTATTAAATCCCATGTCATGAAGAAAACACTTATACGGCTGCTTAATCAAATTCTATTGGATGATATTGAGTAAATTACGCCTAGAAACCTTTCAACGTATCTTAATATATAATATTAAATCAAGAACCAGCGCCAGCTCCTATTCGAAAGAATTATTTCCCAAAATTACATTTGCTGCGCGCACTTAAAGAGTTACATTATGGCGATGGATAGTTATTACCAGCCCCGCAGTTACGACAGTAAAACAAGCACACCACCCACCGTGAACCGCCGGTACCTAACGCTTGGTGAGGGGGCCGGGGAGCCAGGAAATCGACAGTCTGCTAGCTTCTATGCCGTGATGCCCCCGGCGAATTCCTCCGCCTTTGGTTCTGCCAGAGAAAGTCTGACCGCCGGATCGTTTAATCTGGGTAAGATGTTTGATTTAATTTATAAATTTGTAAACAGAATTAACGTAGCTATTTGGGGCTTGAAGCTGTAGTCTTGAAATTAATTTTGGTAAATTAATTATACGTAATCTTCTATTTGACGACGCTACTCCTTCCACCAGTGAATGCTTTGTTAGGGCATTTTGGAGAAGCAGTCTAAAAAAGTGAAATTATAATGGATACACTGGATGTTAATTTTTCATTAAGATAAACTGTGTTAAAGTGGATATTATTTTATTTTCTTAAATATGTGTAATCCTCACAGTGGATGTAATTTATAGTGGAAGCAATTTTAATAGTTATGTGTGAAGAATTAAATAACATTTGTTTCTATTGATACTCTAAGTGACATATTTTGTGCAGTAAGTATGGAGTCTGTCGATTTATAAATAACTAAAACAAAGAGAGGTAAGTTATAGAAATGGTTTATTATTTAATCATTTGAACTAGACTAAAAAATATTTTTAAAAAATGTTATTTTATTTCTTATTAATTTGTATAATTTAAATATTTATCTCTGTGGGAATAACTGAGAAATACGACGCAGCCAATCTTACAGCTGTCTGGTTTTAGATAAGTTTTTTCAAAAATATTTAGCAGCCACATTAGAGTATCATTTTGTAGTTTATACTTTTGAATTAGGTTAGATTATTGTCTTCTCTTTCTTCTTCTTCTTCTTCTTCTTCTTCTTATTATTATTATCATCATCATCATCATCATCATCATCCATCATCATCATCATACTCATTATTAACATTATAATGATAATGATGATGTATTGTTGTTTAATTGGCTGATTATTTGTTAGTTTATTTATTTATTTATTCATTTATTTATTATAATTTTATTAAATTCAGTTTCATTTCATTTCTGATTTAAATAATAATCTTATAACTAAACTATTTGCCAAATGAGTCTAACAGCAATATTTCCGCTATAACTACAATTAAAATAATTTTAAAATAATTTTGTTAAAATTGTAAAAATAATTAAAAAACCCTCCCAGTGAAGTTGCAGCCATCGAGCCCCCGGGGTTGAACTGCTGTGCGTTGTGTAAACGTCAGTTTTCTCCTGCAGGTGCATGGCTTCCCTTCTCTTCAAATTACCGAGCATCAGCGAGTAATTACAACGAAGCTCGAGAAATGCGTCAATTTTATTAACTTTTTGTCAACGAATGAAGCTGCGTTGTCGAGTCGCAGCAACGTCGAAGCCCTACTGCGACTTTGTTGACGTAGTGACTAAATGAAAACAAACTGCACGTTACACAAGATGTAACATATTTCTGCGAACCAAAGAACGTACTGAGTGCAAGGTTTTTTAACACTGGAATCCGTGATAATTTGTGTTCCTTTTTTCTTTTCTTTTTTTCTTCTTTTTCTTCTTCTTTTTCTTCTTCTTCTTCTCCTTATTATTATTATTATTATTATTATTATTATTAATATCGTTTTTTGGGGGAGGTATAAAAAAATAACGATAAGCCGTTAATATATGTCGTGTCCTAATATATATAGTCATGTGATGTATTTTATTCATCCAATTTTAGAATCATATTATTATTATTATTATTATTATTATTATTATTATTATCGTCATCATCATCATCAGCAGCAGCAGCAGCAGCAGCATCGTCATTATGTTCTGACCCTCACCAGACTGAACGTGTGTACAGGATACGAGGAGACACTAAATGTTGATTTGTCTGTTTCAGGTCTACACACGTGCAACTCGCCAGTAACAAAAGAAACTATTCAAAGTCGCGCAACGTCAGACCGCTACGACAACACCTTCAGTGAACTACAAAGTAAGTTTATTTAAATCTTCTTATACACAAATTTTTGAGAAAAAAAAAATTACTATATATATATATATACATTGCGACTCATGACCAGAAAAGCAAAAAACAAAAGCTGTAATAATAATAATAATAATAATAATAATAATAATAATAATAATAATAATAAATACAAAAATAAATTAAGAATAAAAAAAATTAAAATATATTAATGCAATTCCTTAAAGGATCTATCTTTCAATAAATCTCGTTTTCCAAAATAAAAATATGTATTCTTCTATTTCTTATATTTATTAAATACTAAAAATACTAATATATATATAAAAGAAATAAGCATGGTTTTACATATAAAGAGGTCGAAGACCCCAAAAAGAACGAATTCATGTTTGAAATTGTTATCTAAATTTGAATACATTCTGAAACCGCAAGAGAGCTGAATTAATTTAACAGAAATCTTTGTATTTTTTAAAATATGGGGCATTCATTGATGAAAGGAAATTTCTAAATGACTCTAAAATGTACTACAAAATATATAGAGAGAGAGACAGAGAGCGCATTGGTAATACTGTTACCAACTGAATTTAAAAACGTTCTATATCATATTTTATCAATTGCAGATCGCAAAAACAATAAAACTGGCAATGCGTTTGTACTTTATCAGTCATTTAAGATGAATAAAAATGCACTTGCTTATTTTAAGTAAAGACACCTCTCTCTCTCTCTCTCTCTCTCTCTCTCTCTCTCTCTCTCTCTCTCTCTCTCTCTCTCTCTCTCTCTCTCTCTCTCTCACACGCACACACACACACATTAAAATATGGATATAATGAAAATGACCTTCAAATTACAGACAATTCCTCGCGAAGAAAGCAAAGACGGTACAGAACAACCTTCACCGGGTTCCAACTGGAAGAACTCGAGAAAGCATTCCAAAGAACGCATTATCCAGATGTATTCTTCCGCGAGGAACTGGCTTTGAAAATAGACCTAACAGAGGCAAGAGTTCAGGTTAGAAAACTGAGGGGAAAAGCTGTTGTTAATACAAGTAGTATTCGTGTTTGTTTGATACATTCTACTACAGCATTATTTTAATGAATGGATATAAACCCTATTCATTTTTAGATTATTTTAAAACAGATCCCTAACTTTCCGGTATAACAAAAAGCTCCTTCTCCGATACTTTGTCGGTATCCATTTCAAATTTAATGTAAATAAGAACTAATATTTAAAATAGATATTATGTATTTCAAACTATGCGTTGACCCTTCACGTTATAGGAATTTATTATTTTACCTAGAAGTCAAAACATTGCTGAATGCGACATTTGGCGGCCATTTTGGAAATTATTTAAATTAGAAAAGAGATTATTATCATTATTATTATTATTATTATTATTATTATTATTATTATTATTACTAGTACTATTACTATACACATCAGCATCAGTAGGTCACAATAAAATCATTTATTCAGGAATGAGGTCATTGCGACCTAACATCTTCAGAAGATAATAAACTGGCAGGTAATAACCGTTAACATTTACATTCTAGGTCACAGGTCGCACTTCTTTGCAAGTGACGACTGACAAAAACCTGTAAAAATGAAATAAAATGACTACATTTTCAAAGTAGTTAGGAAAAAGGTCGTTTAGTGACATACGAACAAAAATATTCATTTTATTATTATTTTTGTTACTGTTCATGCACGAATGAATTATGTTTATTTGCAATTATAATAAATTCGTTTTACTCGTGTTAAGGTGTCACATATTTAAACTGTTAAATAATTCATTTTATTTTAGTTTCAGAATATATAATTTAATCTAATAATAAATTCTTCTTTTTATTTCTCTTTTGTCGTTACAACGCACGTTTTTTTTGTTTTGTTTTTTACCTATATTATTATGTTGCTTGCGGTTTGTTGTATACATTAATCTGCAAAAAAAAAAAAAATTATTGGTGTTTTTATTATTATTATCATTATTATTATTGTTGTCGTTGTTGTTGTCACCTCTGTTTGAAGTATGTCTGGATCTTTTTAATCAACTAACTATTATTTGGTTAATATTTTTTTTTCATAAGATTTCATTAATTTATAGTTACTTCCTTGTAAGTAAATCACTTGAACTTCAAAAATGTTTTGATGATATTAAATGACTTTAATACACGTTTCGACATTTACCAGTAATTTTATACCATAGTATAAATAAATACTTTTGACTCATAACTGTAAGACTGGATTTGCACGTGAAATGTATACGGACAACAAGCGTGTTATCATTAAAAATACAGGTTTACCCTTTTGATGACATATGATCCTCTTTTACAGTTATGAGTGTATTTAATGAATTCAGTGATTCTCTAGTGGTATGTTTTACATACAACTATTTGCATTTCAACTCAGTGTTTGCTCTGTAAGTTAGCAGAGTACAGACGGATTAAATATAGGTCATTCTCTCAAAGGTAAACACAAGTAAAAAAATAAAAATAAGTCAGCAAGTTTTATGTCGTAAAAGCCTTTGGCAACAAATCATAGCAAGCCGTAAAAAAAAAAAAAAAAAAAAAGTTATGTTACGATAAGTCAAAAAAAAAAAAAAAGTTATATATGAACAAGCTGAGTAGTAGTAGCAGTAGTAGTAATAGTAGTAGTAGTAGTAGTAACAATGATAATAGTAATGATAATAATAATAATACTAACAATAATACTAACAATAATAATAATAATAATAATAATAATAATAATAATAATAATAATAATACAGAAGTGTGTATATCTCTCTTATTTAAAAAATAACTGGCGTTAAAGCACGTTTTTTTTTTTCTTGTCCCGCACTAAGTGATAAGAATGTTTTTCCTAGAGGTCGAAAACGTTCCCGACAGGCCAGTTTAAAAATAACTGTGAACAGTTTCATTGTGCACTTAGAATTCAACACTGATATTTAAAGTGACTCGAAATATAACGGACAGATCAATACAAATCTATTTATGTATAAAATATTATATTTATCTGCAGTTATAATAAAATTCATTTTGCTCGTGTTAAGATGTCGAAGATATGTTTATATTTTTAAACTGTTAAATAATTAAGTTTATCTAGTTTCAAAGTATATAATTTAATCTAATAATAAATATTTATTTTTATTTTTATTTTGTCGTTACTGCGCATGTTTTTTTTTTTTTTTTTTGTTTGTTTGTTTGTTTTTTACCTGTATTTACTAGTCTGTAAGAAATAGTAACGATGATGTTGTTGATATTATTATTATTATTATTATTGTAGCTGATATTATTATTATCATCATCATCTTCATCATCATCATCATTGTTATAGTTACTGTCGTTGTTGTTGTCATTGCATTTGTTCTTAAGGGGTCACTTCACTATGCCCGCAGCTACTGTTATATATTCATATTACATTATATTATTTGGTATTAGAAGACTAATGAAATGAAAACTATTCAGCACAAGATTTTCGAGTCTACTTCCCTTTCTGTCTTTCTTTCTTTATTTATTTATCTATTTCCCAAAAGACCAACAACTGAAATATAATATTTCACAGTCCAACAAAATGGGAGACGGAATCAGCATATTCTACTGGAGTTATCTGTCCTGACAACAGGAGCATTTTGCTGTTGGCGTATGTCAAAGTCAGCTTGTTGGTATTTCCTACGTTTTGGTGCCAACTTCCACCATCTCTTAATTGTAGCTTGAACAAAGGCCTGCTCCCTCTTAATCACATCTATAAATTTAAAAATGTTGGGATGACTGCTGCCCGTCGTCTTCAGTTTCGAATGCCAACGCTCAACGTGATTCGTAGTTCTGAAATTGTTTGGAAATGGTTCCAGACTTTTCTTGCAGGAGATTCAATCCACTCTTCGGTGACATATTCCGCAAACCTTAAATCTGACTATAGCGACTGAAACATTCACTTAATCACTTACCAATCCATACAGACTGCGGACACATCGAGCTTAAACCGTTCTAAACGTTTGTCTGGATCTTTTTAATCACGTAACGATTACTTCGTTAATTTTTTTTTTTTCAAATTTGTTTTAATATTTCAGTAGTTTATAGTTTCTATCTTGTAAGTAAATACCTTGAATTTTAAGAATGTCTTGATGACATTAAATGACCTTAATTAACTTTTCGGCAATAACCAGTAATTTTAATAAAATTCTTTGAGGCTGATTTTGCACGTAAAATATATATAGACAACAAGCGTGTAAAAAAAAAAAAAAATACATTTTCACCCTTTTGATGACATATGTCCCTTTCTTTCAGTTGTAAGTGTATTTAATGAATGCAGGGATGTCTCTAGTTGTATATGTTTTACTTACAACTATTTGATATTCCACTCAGTGTTTGCTCTATAAGTTAGCAGAGTACATAAGGATTAAATATAGGTCATTCTCTCACAGGTAAACACAGGTAAAAAATAGTAATAATAAGTCAGCAAATTTTATGTCGTATAAGCCTGTGGCAACAAATCATAGTAACCGCGAAAAAAAAAAAAAAAAGAAAAAAAAGGAATGTTAGAAAAAGGAAAAAAGAAAACAAAGTTATATATGAACAAGTTGAGTAGCAGTAGTAGTAGCAGTAGTAGTAGTAGTAGTAGTAGTAGTAGTAGTAGTAGTAGTAGTAGTAGTTGTAGTAGTAGTAGTAGTAGTAGTAGTAGTAATGGTAGTAGTAGTAGTAGTAGTAGTAGTAGTAGTAGTAGTAGTAGTAGTTTTATAGTAGTAGCAGTAGTAGCAGATGTCCTGATAAAAACGGGCAGTCTGATTGTTAAAACTACAATACTGTTTACATCAAGCGCTTACAAAACTGTCTGTTACTATTTTTTACAAAATGAATGTTGGATATCCATGCAGCTGTATATAAAGTTTAAATTAACAACAAAGGAAAATGTTCTAAGATGCGTTTACTTCACACAGTGTAGAATTTGAAACCGAAACGCCCGTGCGTATTATCTCTGCCCGTTCACAGAAAATGCAGTCATGCGAAAAAAACAAAAAAGAATTTAAAAAAAAAAAAATTTTGTCTTTCTAAAGATGAATTTATCCTGTTTCCTTCCCAAAGCTGGTTTCTTTCTTGCTAGACTGACCTTTTTATCACTCACTGTTGTATCCGTTTCAGGTTTGGTTTCAAAATCGACGAGCAAAATGGCGTAAACAACAAAAAGCTCACGTGAGAGATTTGGATGTTTCTCAGGGTAAAGATAAACAGTCTGCTAGTAAATAAAACACAAACACTAAATAATTTTGTATACTTTCATATTAGTTTTATTATTATTTATTATTATTATTATTATTATTATTATTATTATTATTATTATTATATATATATTTTTTTTTCTTTTGCTGTAGCAGACCTTTATAAACAAAATATTTTAAAAACTAGCATAAATACTATGTTTTACATAAATAATGTTGACTTTCGATTTCGCTGAAAAAAAGATGGGAGCATCGGTATGGGAAATGTACTGAAATATACAGTAATGTAATAATGTAAGAACAATACACAGACATAGAAAGAATGTAAACAAACGTCAAATATACGTAAAGAAAAATGTAGAGAAGGAAAATGTGGGCTTAGGTTAGAATGGTTATGAGTGCAGTTGTAAAAGGCATTGTTACCTCAGTGGAAAGTGGATTAGAGGAGGTTGTCGTTTAGGGGACTCAGAATAACTTAAGAGTAGCTGGAGGTAATGTTTCAAGTGGGAAATGACACTAAGTTCAAATTTTGTTAAAAAAAAAAATCAAGATCTGGTCTGTGGCCCATGAAATCGAGGGTCAACAGTTTGTGTTTACAAACGATATTTGTTTGTTTGTTTGTTAGTTTTTTTATTTATTTATTTATTTATTTTTTATTAATTTAATTTAATATAATTTATTTTTAATATATACAAATACAAAACAAATAGTAATAAATATACCTGTGTGTATGTGTGTGTGTGTGTGTTTGTGTGTGTGTGTGTGTTGCATGTATTACAGCACTGCCGTCAAATACGAAACTTCAGCGACACAGCTGCGATGTCGTGGGTGTGTCATCACCTAGCAGATCCAGCGTACCACCCATCACAGGCATTCCTCTACCCAGCGTCTACTTTCACAACAACCTGAACACTGAGTGGGCACCGCCATATTGCAGTGCAGTGACCCCCGGTCCTCTGACGTCATTCATCACCAGCAGTAAAGAAGGTAATAACCAAGAGTTATCTTAGTTTATCCTTGGATAAAACACTACAATAGATAAAAAAAAAATTAAAGCTTTTGTTAAATAAGAGTACAATACACGTAATACGAGATACTATACATACATTTTTTTTTTATTTATATAAACGACAGCTAGTTATCATAAAATGTGACAATTACTGGAAAAGACGCACACACACACCCACACACACACACACACACACACACACACACACACACTGATATCTTGATACATAAAAAAGAACATAAATAGCTAAAGCTTGGTGTTAAATTTTATACCATATTCAAGGTGTTCTGCTTCACTGTATTAAAAAAAAAATAAATAAAAAAATTCCTTACGCTTTTGTCATATTTATTAAATTGGCTCTCTAAAAATGATCGTATCTCCGGTCATAACAAGTATAACGTGAAAAAAAATGGTGATGTGACAAACATTTTCTAAAAAGTAGAGTGAGGGTGAAAAATGATGTTTCTTTTCATAATATTATTTATGGGCTATTTTATATATATATTTATATGGATATATGGGTTTCTTGAGTGTGTGGTTTTTTTTTTTGGGTGGGGGTTTCTCCAGTAAAGCTAGAATGTTGAAAAATCAGGTGATGTTAATAACCTAGAAATAATTTTCTATGGACCAGTGCCCATGTATGTTATTGGTGTATAAATGTTAGAAGTACAAAGTTTTATGAAGTCAATGTATGCAGTGACGCGAAGTTAGGTGGACTGGGGTAATGTTTAATGTAAGGATGGTGTTTTATTGCTATCGAAATTACGTTAAATACCCGCAGCTCGCTCTCTCTCTCTCTCTCTCTCTCTCTCTCTCTCTCTCTCTCTCTCTCTCTCTCTCTCTCTCTCTCTCTCTCTCTCTCTCTCTCTCTCTCTCTCAGATATACAAGTATATTATATCTATACCTTTTCTTCCAGATCGAGATTTCACTAACCTTGATGCTGCCTCCCACAACAGTTTCCATAGTAACGACGTCAGAGACATGGTTTCTGACAACCGGTCGTCCAGCATCGAGCAGCTTCGCATGAAAGCGAAAGAACACTCGCACGCGATGACCATTGTCCAGTGAAACAGATTCAGTTCACAACACGCCACGTTCAGTGCGCTGTTTCCCTTCCTTTGCTTAGAGTTTTGTGCCAAACGTGAATGTGCCAAAAGAGCAAGGATTTTTTTTTCTTGAATGATGGTCTATTATTCTACGGAAATTTTTATTTGGTTTTAATGTAAATGTGGAATCAATAACCTAAACAAGAAAATAAAATAAAATTGAAAAAAAACAAAAAAAAACAACAACAAACAAAAACACACTAAATCTTAAGACTTTTTATTCAAAACCACATCAAACTCCATACAAAATGTATAATAAAAGGTTTACTGGCCAAAGTTTCGACTTACTTTCGCTAGTATTTATTTTTTTTTATTTTCCCGAAGTCGCCACTGATTACACTGCAGTGATCCATGTCAATCAATGTCGTCTGGTTAGGCTGTACACACAAAAAGTAGTGAGTCTGGAAAAAAATGATTTCAGCCATTTTAATTCTGATTTTTCATCACTTCATATCCAAGACGTACTCTCGAGTTCAGATAAGCACTTTGTTGCCACTTGCCACTCGGTGGGAAAGTTCGAGAATCATAAAGGAACTTCCAGGAAAGAAGTGGAATACATCATCGGTAAACAGAGTGATAAAAAAAAGGGTTGAAAGTACGAGTGGTTCACTGTTAGGCAAATGAGAATTGGTCTCCGTAAAACGTCATCTACAGAAGAAAATGTTCAACACACGGAGAAAGTTTTCAGAGGTCGAATGGAAAATTCCACTGAGGAAGAATTAAAGACTAAAATCAAGGAAAAAGGTCACCTTGAAGAGATTTAGAACTTGGACACTAAGAGCAGGTTGCAAGGAAAATGGAGAACCCATTGATCGTCTGATAAAATGACGTTCTTTAAATTCGGAAGCTGCGGTTTTCGATATCAAACAGTAAGGACGACATCCATGTCTTTGCTCATGTACATTTTCAGAACGTTTTAAAATATTTTATACAGGGTTTTCGAGATACTACGTGTTAAAGTTCGGCGCAATACATTTTTTTTTTTTTTTTTTCATCACCTAGCTCAACTGAAAATAGTGTATTATTATTAATTAATTAATTAATTTATTTATTTATTTATTTATTTATTTATATATATATATATATATATAAACAAAAGCCAGATAAAATTTATTTATATATATATTATCTGGCTTTTGTTTAAAAGTAATGGAAATGACCTAACTTACTAAGAGACACTTAGTCAGTTCTAAAGAAATCTGGAGAGATATATTTTTCATTTATAACAATAAAGCTTTGTAGTGGGTAGGAAGTGAGAAATATCTTTTTGAATAAAACTGTATTGTCCAATATAAGATAGGCATTTTGTTTTTCTTTTCCATTCGTGTTCTACACTTTATTGCACGAAACTGTCATTATGACATAATAGAAAAGATAGTTTAAATATTGTTAGCATGAAAAAAAGAAAGAAAGAAAGAAAAAACTGAAAGAGAAGAAATGCAAATATAACAAAAAGTAACAAGGAAGCTGTAAATCGTTATTTTCATATTTGTTCATTTTTTTTTTTAATTTCATTTTATTTTTTAATAATGACTACAATATATTTACTAAAAAAGGAAAAGGCCAAAACAAAATGATACAGAACGATTATCGAAAAAACCCACCAAAAAAACAAAAAAAACCGTTTATGTTCAATGTATTCGAAGTTTGTTTAGTAAAGGTTTTGTTATTTAAATAACAGCAAATGTGGTTAAATGCGTATAAACTTTCTATATATTTATCTATGTCTGTGTTTGTGTGTGTATAAATAGACAGAGAGACATTAATAAAAAGAAAAATCCCCGAGAGACTGAGTCAAATCTTTTCAAACGTCTTTAATTCTTAGAAAATGAATGACAGGCCTGAACAAAACAAAGGTTACTGGATATTACAGCCACCTGTAAGGGTAAAGCATTGTACAACTGTATCGTATGTCCTCGTGTCGTGACCTCAGATGGAATAATGTATTACCTTTTATAATCTGTTTGTATGAAATGAAACCTGATGAAATGGCTTTAACTGTGTAATGAGTAAAATTAATGTAAAAGCATGTAAAAGAGGTTGTGTAATAGAGGTTTTCAAGAGCATTATTATTACTGTACAACAGTTTTGCATATGGGCGTGAATGTATGCAAATCCAAGAAATTTATACAACTGAATATGATGAGATCTAACTTTGTAAATTTATTATTATTATTATTATTATTATTATTTTTGTTTTTATTTAAAACACTTTTTTTTTAATCTATTTAATAATAAATTAAAATAACACGTACACACATCATAATATATTTTTATTTTAAGTAATTAAAATAGTATATTTAACCAATCTAGAAAATGCACAAAAAAAAAAAAAAAAAAAACAAACAACGGATATTAGTGATTTACAAATTATTATTAACATCTTAACAAAATACCATACTGCAATTAACACAGAGAATACACTATAATGAAGCACCTCACAAACTGTACAAAAATAAAAAAAACTTAAATTCAAAAAAGTAACAAACATGCAAAAATATATATATAAAAAATAAAGTGATAATAATAATTACAAACTTAAATGTGTACAATTGAACATTCGACAGGGACAATACTGATCATAATTTCACTAGCGTCTTTTTCTGATGGAAAGACATAAGGGAAAAATAAAATTTTAAATATTAAATAGTACGTAATTTCTTCTTCTTTCTTTTTAACTTATTATTATTATTTATTTATTTATTTATTTATTTATTTATTTATTTTTATTGTTCACCTTAAAACAATAAAGTACATTGGACCTGAAATATAATGATAATTAATGTCAAATAATCTATTTTATTTTTAAGAATCTAAATGATTTATATTCATCAATAAATCACAATCTGTATTCACCAGTTTCATTCCCAGACCAATTCGCTTTCCACTATCATCATCTGAAATCTATGTAAGCTTCATCACAATTCAAACATTAGCATGTGTATTAAATACATCATTTATCACACTGTCATGTCAAACGTTAGGGAAACAATTTTCATTGACAGGATCTCTGTAAATGAATCATTCATCAAAAAAACCAAAAGCTAATAGTTAACTTCTATAGCAGAAGTATGACAAAAAAAACAACAAATTAAAAAAAAAAAAAAAATGCTAATTGTTATCTTCTATAGTAGAAGTATGACAAAAAAACCAAAAAACAAAAACAAACTAGTGTGAAAAGAAATTAAAAAAATACACTATAGATATTGGATTTATTAGATCTACTAGGAACACTCTTGGTAATGATTTTCATCTTGAGCACTGCAAAACAAAATATTGACTAACTAATGTTGCACGGGAAAACCTGGCCAAACAAGTATGCAGCTATTTTGTGTATTTTCACTTTTCTGTTTAAATCTCTTTATTTCAGTCTAATTTCTAATTTCTAAAAAGGATTTTGGTCCCACTGTGAAGGAATTTCCCAAAGGGGTACTATATCAGTAACAAAGTTAATATCAGCAGAACATTTTTTTTTTTTTTTGGAAATTTAGCACTTTAGCCTAGTTTTCTCATGCAGCAAGAAAATTCAGATAAAAGGAATTATAACAAAACAATAGGTGTGTGGTAATGTATGCATGTGGTAATAACAAAACAATAGGTGTGTGGTAATGTATGCATGTGGTAATAACAAAACGTCATGTTAAAGTTTATTGTATATCAGTTCTTGGACTGCTGCAGGAAAATATCACATTAAGGTGTTGCTGCTGTTGTTACTGTTGTCACTGGACGCTGTATTTCTCTCTCAGGTGGTTAATGTCAGTTTCAGAGTAAATCTCTGATTTGTGACTTGCCAAGTTGTTCAAAATGTCTCTCATTTCTGTGAAATGAATGTATAATTATTTTTTAAAACAAAAGACACACAGTATCGAAAAACAAATGCAGTATAATAATTATATCCAATGGCAATGTAGGCCATATTAATTTATCCATATAAATACCTAATTTTTTAAACATAACTGATAACTTTTACTGTATAATAAATTTGAATGAATCCATTTATTATTTATTTTATATATGACTATAATTACCATAATCATTCTTTTTAGATAAGAAAGAACAAATAAAATAATATACAGGCATGTGTATAGACTTTATGTAATTTACCTTTTTCAGAAAAAAGTAAAATGAATAGAATATTGTATAGGACTTGATCTGTCAGTAAATATTTACCTTTTTTCTCTGGCTTTGTCATGAACATTGACACAGTTCCAAACCGAGCCACTTTACAAAGATGGAAAAGAATTTTGTAACCTCTGTCATAGTCATCTGTGAAATACACAAAACAAAATGTCATAAAAATTCTGCAGCAGAACATGTATAAAAAACCCAGTATAAGTGGACTTTAATATAATGCTTGCAGTTGTTAACAACGTGAATGTCATCTAGCAAAAATACACTACCATTAAATGCCAAACAAAAAGGTACCTGCTAAGCAGCAAAAAATATTAGCAAGTAATTAAATAGGAGAATGCAATTCTAAGTGAGGTTTCTCTGTTACATGAATGAAAATATTCATCATCAGTGATTTCTACTACTCACTTTTCTTAATAAACTCATTTTTCACACAGGCTGTGATTGTCTGCAACATACTGCCGTCAAAGTGTTTACTGATCACTGAAAAAAACAACAATAATAATAAAAACAAAAATAAGTGGAATGATAAACAGAAACATAGCTGATATATACTTTAATAGTGAATAGAATAATAAGAAGCTATAACATATATTCTGTGCTTATGAATTATTTTTAAACTAAAAATAAATTTTATGTGACCTGATTGCCAGATCTCAATTTAGAAGTAAGGCCAAAACTATCTATATTTAAATATTCTTGATAGAAGAACATCATAGAATAATAACAGAATGATCTATCATCATAATTAGAGTCTAAACACAATAACTGTTAGCATGTTCAATTATAGCAGTATACAATGCCTATATTGTTGACAGAAGTATTTTCGTCTGTTTTGAAAATTCTATTCTTAAACTTTATCTTAAACTTGTTATCTGAACATCAATTACAATCTCAACTATTTAATAGTTAACTATTAATAAAGCAATGAATATATTCAAACCTCTTGGCAACTCATCGGGTGAAACCTTCCTCAGCAGTTCGGCGTATGCTCCTATACCTTGTGACCTCTTCAGAGCATTCCACGCTTGGATGAACTCGTATGGACTAGCTTTCTCCAGTTTTGGCACTGTGGGAGGAGGGACTGTAGGCGGGGCTGTGGGCGGGGCTGTGGGCAAGCCAGAGGTTGTTGTTTTACTAGATTTAGACTTGTGTTTGGACTTCTTGCTGGGCTGATTGGCTGGATCTGCTGCTGCTGGAGTGACACCTGGTTTGTTTTCTTTGGTCGCTGATTTGCTGTCAACAGGCTCAACTTTTGCTGTGGAATCCTTTGATTCTGATTTCTCTGAAAAGCCAGTAGCAAGGAACAAATGGAATTTCTATGTCTCTTCTCATTGTGCAGTAATACACATCATCTAATTGTTTATTATTTTATTTGTTGTGGAGGTGATTTATAAACTGGCAATAAAATTAAACAGAAAAAAAAGGACCACAACTCTTGCTTGACATATTTGTGTTTTGCTGTGTGACACAAATATAATAAGAGTATATATGTATGTATGTGTGTGTTTGTGTATGTGTGTTGTGTGTTGTGTGTGGGTGTGTTTGTGTATATATACATATATATTAAATGTTATAAAAAAATATCATTACATTCTCAAGTATATATTACATTCTGAAATATTTAACATAATGAAATTTTAATGGAACATACAAGTAATGATCTTAGCTTTTTAATATCTATTATATATATATCCAAACAAAGCAGTAAAATTGTTTTATTGCATACATTCTTGTTCTTAGGTCATTATTGTCTGATTTAGGTTTTTGACACAAAGAATAAACAAACATTCTCACTTGTTATTTTAACATCAGCATCATCATCATCATCCACTTCTTCAATATTCATTCTCTTTCTTTGTTTCTGTTCTTTTGCTGGAGGTGTGGTTTTAGTTGTCTGACTCTTAGCTTTTTCCAGCTCCTAATACATAATAAAAAGAACGATATTTTAAATATCATTCTAAAACAGAGTATAATCTAATATAGCACATGTATTTCTAACAGTCAAAATAAAGAGAAGGTATTAATATAAACACTTTAGTATAATGACATTTTTCCAGCTCCTAATACATAATAAAAAGAACAATATTTTAAATAACAAAAAACAGAGTATAATCTAATATAGCACATGTATTTCTAACAGTCAAAATAAAGAGAAGGTATTAATATAAACATTTTAGTATAATGACATTTTTCCAGCTCCTAATACATAATAAAAAGAACAATATTTTAAATATCAAAAAACAGAGTATAATCTAATATAGCACATGTATTTCTAACAGTCAAAAAAAAAGAAGAAGGTATTAATATAAACACTTTAGTATAATGACATACCTCTTTGTAATATTTCTTAACAATTTCCACTTCTTTCTTGGCAGCTACATTATTAGGCTCCATCTTCAGAAGTGTGAACAAATCTTGTAGACTTTCTTTATATTGCTCTAACATCTGTGAAAACATAAACACCTTCTAAAGATTCCTTCATGAACCTCAGATGTTTGTTACAGATAGCGTTTTACAGTATTTGAACTAATAATCAAATTACAATCAATGCTTTGGAGACAAACTCATCTTAAATGTTTCTACTCATTTTCTATTACTCTCTTTTTAACCATAACATTTTCATTACACACACACGCACGCATGCATGCTTTATCCCAGTGACTAGAGTTCAAAAGTATCATATAAAAGACTAAATTATATTCACTATTTACCTTTCTGGCCTGAGCTCTCCTGTACAAGGCTTTGGTGTTATTTTCTTCAATTTCCAAAGCTCTACAACAGTCCTCCTGGGCAGGTGCAGCCTATGGAAAATTAAACATTTTAATTTGTTGCATATAAAGATGTTCTAGAACTGCAGCAATAAAAAACAAAATCATAAAACAGATTTCAAATGATCGTCTTCAAGATTAAATGCAATACAAGATGAATAATTACAACACAAATAGTATCAGGTAAATGCTTCATGTTAAGGAAATGTTTTAACTCTCACCTGATTCAATCTGAGATGACACAGAGCCCTGTTTGTGTACCCTACAGCTTTGTTGGGGAAGATGTCTATACACTTAGTATAGCATTCTATAGCTTCTTTAAAATTATTCTGTCAAACATAAAATAAGAGAACACTCAATAAAATTACAAATAGTGAAGCAGTTTATAATTGATGTTAATTAATGAAAAAATTAAAGATTTTTAAGAGGTTAACCATTAATAATAACATAATGTTAATAAATATAAATTTTGAGCAAGAATAAAAAATAAATAAAGTTCTTCATTAGAACTGTTTGAAAACACTTGATATTAAGAATTATAAGATATTAAATTCTGAATTTCTGAGTATTCATTATGTATGAATTATATAAGTATACTAAAACTAATTTAGTAAATTATTATTATTTTTTTTTTTAAAAGATTAAAGGGAACAAGGAATTATGATGAACTAAATAAATAATCTAAGGAAATAAATAAGCTCTTCTTAATAAAGTGATGAAAAATAATGAAACTGACAAAAAGAAAAAGTTATGCAACATTCAGATCTATTTTAATACAATATTTAGAAACAAATTTTCAAGCAAAAAGGAATATGATGTCAGCCTCATAAACAGCTTCATAGATATATTAAACACAAATTTATTTCATCTATTATTAAAATAAAATACTGCACATTTATGATATTAAATTATTGTAAAAAGTACACTAGACTAACATCAAGTATTTCACAAGCAACTGAAAAATATCAGACAACTCTGTTGAATACAGTGGGCATAAAATTTACAAAAAATAAGATTAAATAAAAAGACACCTTTTGAACAAAGTCATTTCCCTGTGATTTGAGCTGCAGGAAACATCCTTCAGGGTCTGGACACTCCACACAAGACTCTGCTGAATCATTTTCTGTGCCATCAGAAATCACAGTCTCAGCTGAGTTACTGTCCACCTGGACTGACTTCCCTGCTGCTTGACTAGGACCAGTCCCAGTTTGACTGGCTCGTTGGGTCTGGGAGGGCAGTGGTGGTTTCTTGCCATCACTGCCAATTTCAACAATCTGAGGAATTTCCCAGGGATTGACTTTGACAAGAGGAGGTATCTTTTCTCGCCAAGCTGAGCCAAACTTCACATTCAGTGCTTGCTGGCATCTTTTACAAAAAAAGATTAAAATAAATTGGATATATTTTGTTCAGGACATGGAAATTGATGAAGGTAAAAATATGTGTGGCTGCATCTAGAATCAATAAATAATTTGAAAGGGTCTAACAGGATGGAAGCCAGGGTTCAAAAGGTCAAAAGCAAAAAGCAAAAAAAAAAACATTCTAAAATTATTTAATATATCAAAGCAGTAATATTGTTTTTACACCAAAACCATAAATATCACTTTTAAAATCAACCTGTTAAATGAAATTTGCATTTCTTAAATGATTTTTAAAACTGTATTTATAATTTAACCTAAAATGATGAAAAGATAAAAATGTAAATCAGTACAGAGGAAACAAATATTAATTAAAACCAAAGAAACACTGAGACAAAACACACTAACCTGGAAGCTCCTGTATGTGCCTGGGCAATGGAAACATCCAAGCTAATAATGTGTTTGAAGTCAACATATGCTTTGTCATAGCTGAAAGACACATAACATTTAACAGAATCAACATTCACTGTCAACAGCTAGTATAAGGGAAGAGGATGAATACAAATAAATGGAATATTTCCCTATTTCCCCACATAACTCTATTATTATTAAATATTTTTCAATAGGATTATTAAAAAAATTAACATTGTTTTAAAAAATGTCAAATTACATTGCCAGAGTATAGCATTACTAACACCATGTTTGTTGTTCTGTGATAAACAAATTCTGATTTTTAGGTGTTTTGCACTATCTTTTAAAACTAAAATTAATCACTGTCTGAGAATAATAAATCACTAATGTGTTTGCTGTGTGATTCAACCAACACACCGTTCAATGGCTTCATATGCTGCAGCTCTTCTCAGTAAAGGTTTTACAGAATGAGGAATCATTTCCAGAGCTTTTGTAGAATTCCTTACAGCAGCTGCACAGTTTCCTGTCTTAAACTCGCATGCAGCTAAATTACTGTATATAAGTGACAAACCAACAACTGTTTCTTCATTCGCTGGAAAAAACAAATTAAAAAGAAAAGGTTGCATTAAAACAACAATGTATACATATGTATATATTTATTAATTGGCATCAAACTTACTATCTTCTTTTGACTCATTTTCCAAACACAAAACCATGGCAAAATATTTTATTATGATTTACTAATAATTATTAAAAAAAATAAGATTCAAACAGCATTAAAATTATTACTCAACAGAAAAGATAGTGATGTTATAAAAAACAAAAAATAATAAAAAAAATACCTTTTCCAAATTTTTTGATGGCAAGTGAATATTTGTCTGCAGCTTGTGCATACTGGCCTGCTCGAAACAAAGAATTTCCTTCTTCCCGTAGCTTCGAACAGACGGCAGGCATGGGATACTGATAGAACACTGGTCGTGACAGAAACTGCTGTGGTTCTTCAACAGATGCTGCAACACTTTTATCAACAACATCATCAACTTTGGATGTGGCATTGACAGTTTTTTCTGACAGATGATTGGTTGTTTCGGCTTGATTGCAGTTTGTAGATTCAGTTTTTTCTTCAGTCAAATCATCATCCTGCCAAATGTCTTTAGAACCAGCTTTACCTACACTTTGTTTTGCTGCTGTTTCTCTCCCTGCTTGGCCTCGGCTTGTATTGTTTTCTTTAACAGAATGTCTGTTTCCTTTGACAACAGTGTCAGCTTCTGGAACAATGTTTGTCTCCTGTACTTTGGTGTCGATGTTCTGTTCAGCTTCAATCTCCTCAGAATCACTGACATCTTCAATTTTCATCCTGTGACCCTTCACCTTCCTTTCCTCCTTTTCAGCTTTGTACTTCTTTTCTTCCTTCTCTAATTCTGCAAGTAACGACTGAAAATATAAAACAAATGAAATAGAATCATTATAGATCAACTGTTTGTCTAATACTGTTTTAACAGAAATCAAATAAGACAGTAATCATGCCAGTAATAACTAAAAAATAAAGAACTGCACTGGATAATGATGGGTTTTAATTGCTTATCATTTTTTAAAAATAAAACAAATAAGACAAAGATGCAAGTAATAATTAAAAATCTAAAAAAACAAACAAGTAAATGCACTGATTATAAATAAATTATTTGTTTAATAATGGATGGTGTTAATTTGCAGTGTTTTTAGAAACAAATTAAGTTAGCCATGTGTTTTAATACAAGAACTTCTGTCAATAATATTGAAAATGTAAAGCAAAACATAAAAAAAAAAAAAAATCCACTAATATAAATAAATTGTTTAATCACAATGATAACAACTTATAGTACTGGTTTTATCATCTTGATGACTTTTTGTCATACAATATGTATTTATTTAATGATATTACAATCCAAAGATGCAACTGAAATATTATATTTGACTTTTCAATACATTGTTAAGGAAAAGATTAAAAAGCCACAAAAAAAGAAACATGCTTTTGTAATTTCATACTCTTCTACTATGCATCTGTAAAGTGATAAATAATTTAAATTAAAAAAAGTAATAATACCTCAGCTCTTTTGTTGTTAGATTCCAACTTTAAAACTCTTCGAAAGCATTTTTTAGCTTCTTCAAAGCATTTCTTTCCTTTGTATGCTGTGCCAATCCTAAGTAATGCTGAATGATTTTAAAAATTAAATATAAAAAAATAATTTACAAGAAAATAAGAACTCTTAAATAAACACAAAAATACTAAAAAAAATAAATTAAAAGACACTTTAATTAAAAAAATAAAAATAAAAAAAAATAAAATAATAATAATAAAATTACCTTTAATGTTATCTGGTTCATCTTTCAGTACATTTTTCAAATCATTCAAAGCATAGTCCCATTTAGACTGTTTCAGATCTGCAATAACACAGGGATACTGTGACATCAAATATTATTCACATTATATGAGATACTTGTGCATATGCAACTTATATTTAAAATTACCTTTCTTAACGAAACTTATATTTAAAATTACCTTTCTTAACAACAGTTAAAACTGTATGTTGGAAATATTAAATATTCTGCAGTCTTTCTAACATTTAAATATAATAATGCTCTATGGAAGTAAGAAAAAATTGAAATCTCATTTTCTTTTCCTCTTTATTTGATGAATGTTTTATATCAAATTCAGAGCTGTGCTGGTTTTTATGATGGGAAATAGAAATAATAATGTTTGCAAAACCAAGAAACACTAAAAGAACAGTCATAACTATTTTACAAATTTGTTAATTTTTTCTCTTTAAGTTTTTTAGAACTATATTTTGGAAATATATGTGCAAATGAATTCAAATATTGTAATAACGACTTCAGATTATGAATTATCTTTTCTGTAAGGAATTAGAGCAGTAACAGAAGAAATTAATTAGAAAAACTACTAACATGCTAATGCTCTGTTGTTGAAAGACGCTGGTTGTTCTACAAGGGAAAGACTTCTTGAATAATACAATATGGATTCTTCATAATCACCTGAGTTAAAGGCCTGAACAAGAAATATTATAAATAAATGTTCAAACAAAAATAATAAGTACATTTCACATTAAAATTAATTGCTAAACAAAACAAAAACAAATTAACAAAAAAAAAAAAAAAAAAAAATGGTGGATTAAAAATATATTTGTATCATGAAAATACATTTACAATAACAAAAAATGTAGCTACAAGTTGGTTGCATTTCTTTCTTTTTTTAAAATTTTAATTAATCTTAAACAAAGATGTTAATCTTTGTTGGAAAATAAACAAAAGTATCATAACAATTATTTTATTATTTGATATTAGTATTAGTTTTACTTTTATTATTATTATCATCATTAGTAGTAGCAGCAGCACCAATAGCAAGAGCATTTATTTGTTAAATTTTGGAAATGCAAGAATGTATTAACTTACTTCATTTCCTTTTTCTTTCTCCATGGCTGCTCTTCTAATCTTTTCCTCTTCAGTCAAGCCTTATTTAAAAGATAAATGTTTTAAATAAATACTAAATTTTACAAATCAAAGTTATCTTTTATCTTTTTTTATGGGAGTGCCCATTATTTTAAGTACAAAAAAGCAACAACCTAGCAACAGAGAAACGAATATAGTCATTAAGGCCCTACACTGTAGTTCAGTATTTGAAATGACTAAAATTCAACTCAGACTACAAATGCCTTATAATTGATACAACTGCATACAATAATTACAACATGTATAATTCTTCATTTATCAACCTTTGGAAACTTACAGTCAAAGTTTAGAATAGACAGACCTTTGTCCATGGACATTGACAACTGGCCAAAGCACTGCCAAACTGGGACATTTGCATCATTTAATTATTTTGTTGCCTAAGTAGCAGTTTGGTTAATAGTTGGGTTCCCTTTATTGCTGGTGTAATGATCAGCCATTTAATTTTCCACCATTGTTGTAAGCATGTGACTGACTTAAATGTCGATACTGTAACTAGATTGCAGAGTGTAACCAAAATGTGTATCTAAAATGTCACATGATTATTTTCACATGTATTTTAATAATATCCCAACTTTTGTGTAAGGGTTTTAGGTTCAAGCTTTGGCTTCAGCTTCTACTAAGTAACTTTTACAACGCACAGAGTTTGTGTTATATGTGAGATAACATAATAAAATATCTCACCAGTGGCATCAATTCGAGGATCAAGACCTTTGACAGCTTTACCAGCTGGTTTTACAACCTTCCTTTCCTCATCTTCCTTATCCACCTTTTCAAGTTCTTTATCCAGGTCAAACCTAGAAACAAAAAAATTATGTGTAAGCAATTAAATGCTTAATAAAAAAATATATAAAAATGTGTACCTTATCTCTTTTATCCAGTTATGAAACTTATAGATATTAATACTAACGTGTGTTTTAGAGCACTTTATGAACTCTGTTTTGCCAACTTTACCAATTGCCAGCATATTCATTTTTAGACTTAGTAGAGAAATATACACATCGATGAAGTTATCAAAACTCTATGAGGAGTTGGGAATCTAGAAATATTCATATCCACTCAGGAAAAGAATGATGTAACACCTGGTTTGATATGACACACAGGCTAGTCTAGCAGTTAATAAATAAATACATTAAATTCCACCTGACAGGTTTACTTTTAAATACTCTGTGACTTACTTTTCCCAATCTTTATAATCTCTTGGTAATACTTTTTTCTGAACATTCTTCTTTTCTTTCACTTCCTAGAATAATACAAAATAAAATAAACATCATCTAGTAATAGTTATTGCAAATTTCATTTGGAAAAAACATTTTAAAATAATTTGATAAAAATAAAATAATAATAATAATAATAATGTCTTCACTATTGACAATAATTTGCCACCAGTTCATAGGACCAAGTTTTCCTTCTTTTTTTTCATTGGTAGGATTCCGTAATTTGTTCATAATATTATTTCAGTTTATTTGGAACTATAACCTACAGAATTTTGACACTGAAAAGTCCCCACGTTGACAAATGAGTAATAAACAAAACAAGTGGTAGAAATCTGAGAAGTCGGTGCACATTGCAATCGGAATGATTGTTTCTACTTGATAAGATTTTGTTATGGTTAGTCTGGAATTATGCTACAAGCAGACACAATACTTAAGCATCTTTCTGGACAAAAAAAATTATGCTTTGACATAGCAGAGATTATGTTATAACTCAGTGCACTGTAAGACATAGCAGAGATTATGTTATAACTCAGTGCACTGTAAGACATAGCAGAGATTATGTTATAACTCAGTGCACTGTAAGACATAGCAGAGATTATGTTATAACTCAGTGCACTGTAACCTCCAAGAGGTTACTAAAGGTTATTGTCATGGAAAAAACTAAAACTAAAAATAATTTCATTCTTGACAGAAGTTATAGAATATATAATAGACAGAAATTCTAAAAACTATTTTATAAAGAATAAGTTAATGCTAAATAATATAATTCTTAATTTGAGACCTCAGAATCAAGTTTACTTGCTGTTACTATAGAAGCAAATGAATCTATATTTAACTAAACAAAAAACATCAGCTAAATATAATGTATTGTTTATAAAAATATTATATCTAATATCTTTACTATAAAACAAATAATTATTAATTAGTATTGCCTATGTGTTATATTTTACTGTTTATTAAAGTTCATTTTTATAAATACCCCATCCTTGGTGATTGTCACACCCTCTCCTCTGACAGGGGGCAGAGAAGAATCATCTTCAGTGACTAAATTTGGGTTTTTCTTCAAACTGTTTTCAATGTCTTTCATATTTGCTGTCCAGTGCTAAAATTGTAATAATAATCTATTAATTTTTACTATTATTATTATTATTACTTTTATTTTATTTTTAAATCTCTTTAAAATTTTTAAAAGAAAGTTTAACTGACTTTTGATTATACAGTTAAAATAATATTTTACTGGATGATGAGTTTATATCATGATATCAGTTAGTATGTACTATCTAGTAATTATATTTGCAAGTTATTATTTTTATGTTAAACTGAAATAAATCAAGAGTTAATATCTTACCTTTAGATCTGAATCAAGACAGTTTCTTTCTTCTTTGTCAATATCCTTAAATGATGGAACTGGTGTTGTTTTCCGTAACAGTATACTTGATAAAGGAAGGAAACAAAACATGTTAAAATATATTTATAAACCAAACTGCACAATGTCCAATCTTCAACTGTAATGCTTTACAAACTTGTCACAATATTCTATCAGATTACATAAACATATACACACATACAGAGACATTTCATAAGTATAAAAGGCATAACTAACTTTTGGGGATCAAGTTCTTCAAGTCTACATTCTGCAAGATTTTCCAGGCCTTGGTAACTCCCTTCTTCTCCTGATCTACAAGTACATGAAGTATGACAGTTTAAAACCTATAATTTATAAATATTATCCCTATGAGTATAAATAATTAATAAATATACTGGATTAAGCATACTAGTATTTGATGAACTTACAGACTAATGATTAATTTTAAGTCATTTATGACTTTTCAATCTCTACAAACAATATGAAATTACTGATATAAGTGGGTTTTTTAAAACAATTTATTAAGTATATAATATTTAACTTCAACTGAATGTACTCCATCATTTAAATATACCTTTATACATTAAGTGTCAGATTAAGTAAAATGATAAAAATATTACCTCAAAATCTTTAAGATTCTTTCAATTTCTTTGATGTCCTTACAATTTTTTATGTACTCATGATCCAGATGGCCTAAAGGTATATCATATCGCTTTGTTCTGCTATGTATAAGCATGTCTGCCATTTTCTGCAAAACAGAAATTTAATCAAATTTGTATAGACCGTACAGAGAAATGATGATAATAATAATAATAATAATAATAATAATAATAATAATAATAATAATAATAATAATAATAATAATAATAATAATAATAATAGTAATAATAATAATAATAAAGATTCGGTATTCCGTTACGTCCAGTTCCAAAAGATTATATATATATATATATTGAAAGAGATAAGGGGGTTGTGGAAAAGTAAATATTACTTTAAATTTAATAATGCATTATATATGAATATACTTAGCGCAATTTTAATTTAATTATTTATAATTTTGACTGTAGTTTTTTATTCTCTTCTTTTAAATAGCATGTATTTATTATCATTTTTATATGAATTAACAAAAAATATATATTATTTAACTGATATATGCAGGAAGCAAATTAATTATTTCCGGCTAAAAAAATAAGTGTTTCGAATGTTTTTGCAATTTCACAATAGAGGCGTGATTAGGCAAATCCGAAATCGCTTAGCCGCATTGTGCGTATGATAATGATTAAGTTAATCGTTGTTATTAAAATATTAAGGTTGATTATTGACAAGCAAACACTATTATATCGCACCTTTTCTTTCTTTCTTTTCCCACTTAATACCTACTACTTAAAAATACTGCACTCATTAGCAAAACTGAAACTAAGAGTTAGTGGAATCTGGAATACACTTTCGTAGTTGCAACCAGTTTCGATAACTGTAATCGTAAGGTAAGAATATGGACTGGTACTAGTTGCTAATCAACAATAAACGATAGTGGCGTATTTTTTCGACCTTCACATTTGCTTCACAGTACCATAATTTTAGAAACATTTCTGTTAAAGGAACATATATTATATTACATTAAAATACATTAAAAAAACTAGTTATTTTTCTTTAAAAATATTATTAGCCGTTTTAATTAATTCTTTCAAACTACTTTATTGTCTTATATAATTATTATATTATTATATATCTTACTTCTGACGAGGTATTTAATATTTTCAAACGGCTTATTATGATTACCATTTCATATTATCATATATTTTATTTATTAATTTATAACTTGAGTGCATGTAGTTAAAAATTTTATAGATACTTTGTACAAAATACAATAAATCCAAGAGAATTTGAATTAAAATAATTTGCATCACAATCATGATAATATTTTATTATTATTATTATTATTATTATTATTATTATTATTATTATTCAGTTTCTTTATTTTTGATTTGTAAAACTTAAAAATAAAATATAGTTATTAATTAGCATTTTATTGATTTTGTAAAATACAAAACAATAATACCTACATGTGTTTAATTTTAATTTAAATATTTTTGGCACTAATTAGTAATACTTATTTATTTTAAAAATTGTAATTAATTTTGTTCTTAACATAGAAAGTTTATAATTGTACTGAAATCCGGAAATGATCGCCGCTGTTAATGTAAACATTATTTACCTAACTCCAAATCTCGCGAGATTTACAATATTCTTGTCTTTTCTTTTTCCCCCCTCTTCTTATTAATTATCATTATTATTATTATTATTATTATTATTATTATTATTATTATTTTTAAATACTGCATTTATATTAGTGAAACATTTCTAAAGCAGTTATCTTGTTTTATAATTTAAAAAATCAACAGAAAGACAACAAATTGATGGACAATATTGGTTTCTAAAGAAATGAAGTTACTGTTGTCGGTTTCTGTTGAGATAAAAAATATATACACAGTTAAGTTTTTAAAAATAAAATAAATTATTAATAATAGCAACTGAGACAAAAAGCTTGTACATGTGCATATAAAAAATAAATTAAAACATATAATACAGCTAGTATTTATTCGCTGAATAATGTTTTAAAGAAATAAATAAATATCTAACCATAATATTAATAATAAAAAGTATCTGCACATATCCTAAAAATATTTAAAAATATATATAAAAAATAAAATAAATAAAGCTACATTATTTAAGTTCTGGATAATTATTTTATCAATTCCTTAAGGCAAAAGTATTTTTTAAAATAAATATGTAATTTTTTACCCCATCCGCGTACTAATTAAGTGACCGACAGCCAAGTATCTAAATTATTTAACTAATAAATAGTTTAATGCCGACCTTAAGCCTTAATCATCAATGGATGAATGTAAAGAAATATGTATATTATTTTAGATGTTTTCAAATTTTACGGAGTGAATTAATGCCTTCCACAAGGAAAAAACCAAACAAACAACAACAAAAGTAAAAAGAAAAGAATGTACAACACTAAAAATAATCTATAAAACAGACAAATGGAAAAAAAGGGATAAAAATAAACTAAATTTCAGTTGGTTTTGTTTTTAAAATAATCTTTAATTATCCAGATAAGCATTTAATAAATAAATAAATAAATAATAGTAATAATAAAATAAAATAAAATAATTATTTTAAATCACTTCTTGAAAGTCAAATAAACGACTTTACTTAAGTTTTGTATACACTACAGTTCTGGCAAGTGACATGAAAATAACGAGGAAATAAGTCACCTGATTTCATTTTATACGTTTAACATAACAGTCTAAGTATTTTCATAAATTAAGTATCTTTCTCAAGAGTTTAATTTTATTTAATTTCAATATTTTTTTTATTTTTTATTTGGGAGAATTTGTTTTGTACCTACTGTAAGCGGTTATTTTGTACCATCACAAAGATTCACAGTAACTATGTCAAAAAATCCTATTTTCGGTTTATTAGGGGGAAAAAAGTGGCATGCTCACTGATAGTATGCTTCCGTTTTCTTACAAAATGAATGTTGGTTTGAAGGAAATAATATATCAAATCGGAAAACACTTCCCAATTTATAATAAAGAAAATAAAATGTATTATAAAACAACAGTCGTGAGGAAAGTAGAATATTAATTCAAAAAAAAGATGGCGACTTACGCCAAATCATTGGAATTTTGGAACTATTTTTATAAATATTAACTGAAGGTTTTATTCTCTAAGACAACCAAGATTTCAAGAATCTAAATATTAATAAGTATGAGAGTACCAGGTATTTATATATAGAAGATTTTTTTAATTTTAATTTTATGTCCTGTAAGAATCACGAGGTAGATGATGTTGAAGTTTTTGGAATCTAAATCAAGACTCCATCCAGCTAGCACATTTATCTTGACTACAGGTGGCCCTCATTATAGTCAGATGAGGGTCACCTTTTGGCCAAATAAATGTGGTAGCTGGATATTCTCTAGACGGCTGCTGACTTGACACTAGTCAATTACTGAGTCACTCAGTGTTACTTTGTTACTTACTCTTAGTCACTTACTGTTAGTCACTTACTGACTTGTCACTTAGTGATACACTAGCTTTGCAAAGTAAGCTATAATGTATATACAATATAGCCAGTGCAGAATTCAACATGATTAGCTGCCCCTCTTGTTACTATCATGGACCTATGGTAAATAATTAACGTATTATAACTTGTATTTTTAAAACTATTTTTAAAAAGAAATTAAAAACTATAAGTACAATATATTTCTAATAATTATTATTATAATGCTGATAATGCTAGTAGAAGAACTTGTATTATAGGTCATACCTTTTGTAACAACTATTGGTTAAACTACAGTAGTTAATTTTAAAGTTTGAAACCTTGTTATGGTTTAGTAATTAAAAATGCTAAAACTGGACACATTTGAGAGTACTTAACATACATCTTCTTTTTTTTTTACCACAGAACATTATGTCTCTCAAACCACGTCGAGTAGATTTTGATTCAACATGGGCAATTCTGCTTGAAACTGTGAAAGGTGTCATCACATGTGGCAGAGTACCAAGAGCAACATGGACTGACAGATTTCAATATCCTTGTTACAAACTGAAAAACAGAACAAATTTATACTGATGAATAATTTATTAGTAATGCTATTAGTTTTAATTATCAAATTGTAAAGGTTTAAATTTGTTTCATTCTATTTTTATTTTATTTTATTTGTTTAATAATAATAATTTGAGAAAGGAAAAACGTTGGTTTAAATTTTAATGGCTACTCTAATGTATTGGCATCTAGGGATCCTACGTTTTACTATTTGACATCATGCAAATCAGACACAATAATCAGCTGTATGAGATTTTTCAAGCCTAAGTTGCTAACAGTTACAATAAAAACAACACAAAAACAAACAAACAATAAATAAATACAAAAATAAATAAGAAATGTTTTGTTTGCCTTATCTTTACCTACTGATGTGTATCAGTTATGTGTGGCTTGTCCAGAACCACTGGGTAACCGACTTTACCAGGAGACAAAGAGTTTTCTTGAGTCACATTTGAATAATCTAAATCAGGTAAACAAAATACTCTCAGTTTGCTTATTTAAATAGGTGAAAAAACAAAACCAAAAAAAACTGTGAGTGTGGGGAGGTAAAGACAAATAGATAAATACAAACATACAAATGATTAAATCAATGAGAATTATAACAATTAATGGTAGCAGTTATTCCATGTTAATAGTTTGTTAAAAGTACAGAGTTATATCTACTTCTGTGTGTTATCTAGGCTGTTTTAAATTCTGGTGCAGAAAATCTTCTGGCATCATACCACAAACACTGGGAGCAGTACAGCCAAGGTTCCTGTTACTTAAACCAGCTCTATGGGCAAGTTGTTACAATAAACATTTTATCCATTACAGTATAAATTAAAAGTAAACAGAACACAGGATGTTCTCATCTTTATTTCATTTGCTTGGAATAATAGTAATTTTCAAGAAAATGCTAGACTATGTTAAAGTAATAATTCTGGTTTAAAATTTTATTATAGGAATTATTACATATTTAAAGAAAAAGAAAAATGATGTTAAGAACTATGTATTTTTTATGGTATCAAGTTGTTATTATTTTAAGTAGCAACTGAAGCTTCATTTTAAAAAACACTCTCTACTCAAAATTTAAGGTCATAATTGTCAGAACTTTTTACCTTCAGCTATTTGAATTCTACCTACATTAAAAAACAGAAAGTGAGTGATGCAGATCTGAATTATGGAGGCTTTGCTTTGGACAGTTTAGATCACATGCTAGAAATTGGAGAGGTAATTTAAAAAAAAATAGCATTGAATTTAAAAATGTATTTATAATAGCCATTGTGTTTAAACAGTTAATTATTACTCAATATCAGTTTTCTGTCTCTTTGTTATGGTTTTGCAAAGTCTGTTCAGTGTGTATAGTGATGAGTCTACTTCATTCTTAACATTGTTACTTGTGTGTAGATCTATGAATGTAATTTTTCAGAACAGTCTTATTGAATTTCTCAATATTTATCTGATATTCAGTCAAATTCACAAATTTCCTGCATTACATTTACAAATTTTTTAAAACCTTTAAGAAATAAATTATTTAAGTTACTAATATTTCATAAATCTTTATTTTTTTTTTTTTTTATGTACTAGATTATTGAAACTGATTTAGCAAATGCTGTCAGTTCACTGAGTTAATAATACCTGAATGCATAAAATCTGTAAGCATTAGTCTTGGAAGTGAGCTGCACAGTATGATGTAATTAAGATTTTTAACAATGCTGTATTTTAGCTGGCCTTGGACACATGGAAAAGATTAATGATTGAACCCCTGAAAGGACAGCTGCTCAGTTTAATTCTGCAGGAAATAAAAAAGTAGGTGACAATATGTGTTATTTTTTCCAAAAGCAATGTGTAATAATAACAAAATATGACTAGTTATATAGGGGTGTTGATTTTTTTTTTTATAAAATGTTTTTTATGTCTACTGAACTAAAATTATTTCTGTCTTCAGGTATTCACGATTCTAATTTTGTGTAAAAATCAGTACCCATATTACCAAGGAAACAAAAATTATTCTGGAGAATTGAAGGCTTTAGAAAGTTAATTTTGTCATGAAATTCCATCAAAATATAAAACTTGTTAATATTTTATTGATATTGATATTTTCAAATCACTTAAATATATAGCATACAATTTTGTTATATTTTAAACCAGAATATCTACATTTTAAACCAATATGATCTTGTTTTATGAAATTAATTACAATATATTGACAATATATTATAGTATAAATGTTTTAAAATATTTTTTAAAATATTCTCAGTGATAGAGGAGGTAATTTTGTTAATCAAACTGTTATTCATGGAGTAATCAACTCATTTGTCAATGTTGAAGAATACAAAAAGAAATACTCCATGCAGGTAAGTGTTAAATCAGAATAATTATCTTGAATTTAGTGCCAGAGAATTTAATGTTGTTTGTCATAAATAGTTCCTGTCTATATCTTAAAAAACAAAAATAACTATGACTTAATTATTTTGTGTTTATTATTTAAAATTTAATGACAAATGAAATAAAATTTTATTTTATATGTATATATATATAACTATGACTTAATTATTTTGTGTTTATTATTTAAAATTTAATGACAAATGAAATAAAATTTTATTTTATATGTATATATATATATATATATTAGTATATGTAGATAAACACATGATTAATCCTTTTTTTAATTATAAAAACATATGCTCGATAATGTTCAAGTATTAGATAAATGTGTTATTTGTTTAACTAAAACAGATGTTACATAAAAGTTTTAAAATGTTTCTTGCAGCTGTATGAAGAGCTGTTTGAAACACCATTTCTTCAAGAGACTGGTGAATACTACAGACAAGAAGCTTCTAAACTGAAAGATGCATGCAACTGTTCAGAGTACATGGAAAAAGTAAGATAGTCTAAACACAAAATTAATCAAAACTGCTGCTTATGCTCATTAAGCATCCAGTTTATGAAACTGTTTTATATGAAGACAACTGTTAAATCATGCACAGTGAGAAGGAGTAAAACATCTCAAAAGGGAGCAGGTGATGAAACTTAGATTACAGAAATGTTCTGTTTACTGAGAGTTAATATTCAAATATTGATATATCACAGAGTTGCTGATATCCTTTGGTTTTTATGGCATTTATGATTTAGTAAAGGTCCACTGGATATATAGTAAGTAATGGGTTTAAGAGCACAATTAATTTGCTCTGTATGTTTGGTTTGATGTAATACCACTGAAAAATGGGGTACTTTCTATATTAAATCATAAAAGTGAAAATTGATTAATAATAACTTTGTTCTTTATTGATAAAATATTCTATCAGTACATAACATTTGAGGCTTTTACATATAATATTTTAAATATTAAGATCAGTTTCTTGGACCGATTTGTTTTGTTATAGTAGTACCAGTATGTTAAATATTTTGCAGCTTTTGTATGTGTTTTGTGTTGAAATCAGTTTCTAAATCTGGCTAAAATTCTTCAGGTGATTCAAAAACTTGACAATGAAGATTTTCGAAGTCGTAAATTCCTCCACCCTAGTTCCTACAACAAGGTGACACACGAGTGTCAGCAGCGGATGATCGCTGATCATCTGCAGTTCTTACACGGGGAGTGCAGAGCCATGGTGCAGTTAGAGAAAAGAAAAGGTATTTTTTGAAAACTTGGCTTTGGTCTCTTTTTATGTTGTGATTAGAATAAAGAGGAATTGTTCAGTTATGTATACATTTCAGGGTTTACAATGTTTTCTAAATACAGTGGAATGAACCAACGTTACACAGTGTATTTCCATCAAAGTATCTTGTGTTTTGTCACTAGAGAAGATCTCTTGGGAAGACTATATATATATGATATAAGCTGAGTACAGCATAACCTGTATTAGTAAAATTAGCTCTACCAACACACTGATGAAGGTGATTTTTATACATTTTGATTTTTAAACATATTTATCTTTCCAGTCTTCTGTTCCTATTCAAAAGCAAACTTTATTACAAAAGAATAATGTACAGGTTACTGCACTACTTTCTCTCACTTTTTCATTTTGATTATACATGTCCATGTTTCATTTAGACAGATATTTTTTCTACCTTCAAATCTTTGTACTGTAACTGTTACATTGTGCAGATCTCAACAACATGTACACTCTGCTGAAACCTATTCACTCTGGACTTGGAGTTCTCATCCACGAAGTGGAAAACCACATAAGACAGTCCGGCCTTGAGGCAGTGAAGAACCTCAAGGGAGAAAATGTAGGCATATGGTAACATGTAATTTTAGCATAATTCAAAAACAGCCCAACAGTCTCCTTCAGTTTGTTTTGACCAAAAAAAATTATTGATAACTGAGTTTATGTGAACTTCAGGAGGGAACAGAGAAAGCACCCCTAAAAAAAATAAAAAAAAAAGAATGTTACAACATTTTTGAGATTCAGTTATATTATTATCCTGCTGTATTACTGACATTCTGCCTTTTATGAGTATTAACAGTAACTGATTTGTTTCCTCAGATTCCCAGCCAGTTTGTTGAATCCATGTTAGAAGTGCATCAGAAGTCTACTGAACTTATTCAGAGTGTTTTCCATGGTGATCAGCAGTTTGTTGGTGCTTTGGATAAGGTAATTTATATAATACTTCTAGTTTGTACTCAACGTGGGAGTTACACCACCACTGTGGAATAAATTATTCTAAGAAAAAAATGCTTTCTGATTTTATATAATGTTGGAGATATTTCACCATCCAACAGTACAATAAGTGTGAATGAATGAAATAATGAGAGCTTTTTAAATTAATCTTTCCATTTGTATTTCTCTTATTTTGTTTCTCTTAATGAACCAGATTCCTTTCTATTCAGTACATTTGTCATTTCAGGCTTGTGCAGCAGCAATCAACCATCGAACAAATCCAAAGTATGCATGTCGCTCACCAGAACTGGTAAGTACTTGTATGCTTATTCAGAAAACAGTCTTATCAAAGATTTTTGTTTATTGTTACATTGCCTGTAAATCTTTTAGTTTTGGTTTTAATCTGTTTATTTGATATGATGGTTCTTCTTAAAAGTGAAATTCATTATCCTTTTTAGTTAATTAAGAACAATTTCTGAAAAAAGCAGTTTTGCTTTTATTTTACTATATTTGGATGGTCCAGTGCTAAAAATAAAATGTCCATGCTGAAAAGTGTCAATGTTTTATATACATGTATATATATATATATATATATATATATATATATATATATACACACACATATGTATGTATATTAATATGTGTTTTTAAATGTTTTTTCACATTTACAGCTTGCCAAATACTGTGATACATTATTGAAAAAGAGTTCTAAAGGTACGTCTGAAACTGAGCTGGACGACAAACTGACCAACTGTATAACTGTGTTCAAGTATCTTGATGACAAAGACGTATTTCAAAGGGTAAGAACCACTTCTCATTGGAAATTTAAAAAAACAAAATTCAAAATTTATAAACAAACTTTATCAGAATCTGTAGACACCATAACAGGTATAACAAAATAATTTTTGTTTTATAAAGGTTCATTATTATAAAATGTTATCATCACTTCTGTTTTTGTTCACATATAATATGGTTTTCAAACATTTGAAATATATGATTTTATATATATATTTTTTAACAACAAACCACTGTAATCTCCAGGTTATTGAATATGAGTCATTTCAGGAGTTCTTGAATAAATGCATTTACAGAAGATTTGTTTTGTTTTGCTAGTTTTATTCCCGAATGCTGGCTAAAAGACTGATACACAGCCAGTCAACTTCCATGGATGCTGAGGAAGCAATGATAAACAGACTAAAGGTAATTAGCAATGGAGTTTTCAGTTTCTGTTTTCTTTCTTTTTTTGTTCTTTTTGTCTTAGAGAGCAGGCAGTTACTAAGAACTCATCTTTGACATGCCCATTGAGTTACCTCCCATTGCAGTCATCTGTATGACTGGGTTATTCAGAGCATTAATTAACTTCCTTTTTAAATTAAAGTTTTTGTACAAGAAAACATGCTAATAATCATTCAAACAAAAATCATCGTAGAACTCAGTAACTGTTCAGTTAAATTTTTGTCGTAAGGATATTTTTGTTAAATTTTTTAAACTTAAAAATAAATAAATAAAACAAATTAAAAAAAAGGATTCTTTAATTATTTTTTTTTTAAATCTGTTCATGATATATTTTTGTAACAACTTGTATTTCAAAACTGATAAAGTATTTATTCATGTTAATGATTTTTGTTTACAGCAAGCGTGCGGTTATGAATTTACCAACAAACTGCATCGCATGTTCACTGACATGTCAATCAGCAGCGACCTGAACACCAAGTTCTTAGATTCTCTCAAAGCTGACAGTGTGGACCTTGGTGTTGGATTTTCTATGTTAGTTTTACAGGTAATGATTGCTTTCTTTACTAAAACTTGTAATAATGTAATAACACTTTACATAAAGTAATAATGTATAAAGTTATAGAGCATATTTTATTGTTAATTGTTATATAAAATAATATATTAAGTTATATATGGTACTGATATTTTAATGCTGCTTAACATACAATAATGATGTATTAGATTATTATTATTTCACACATATGGTTGACTTTTTTTTTTTTTTTTCAGATTGTTTTCTTATGTAAAGCATTAAGTATGATCACAGAAAGCCCTAGTTGTGTATAATATATGATATGCTATACTTGTATGTTAGTCTAAATTAGAGATTTTATCATCATCAGTTCAATCAGTTTTATCATCTACCAGTAAATGTTTTTGTTATTTTTATTTGTATCCAGGCTGGAGCCTGGCCACTTGGTCAGTCTAATCTTCCAACTTTTGCAATACCTCAGGAATTGGAGAAAAGTGTCAGTCTGGTAATTATCTTTTATTTTTATTTACTACAGGTCTGTTATAATGTGTGCTGTATTAGTATTGTAAGTCAGGTATTCAGTATGCTAGTTGTTGCATCCCTATCTCGTCAATGGATATGTTCATGTACAGCTGGTTCATACAAGCCACTGCATGTAATTTCCTATCATTATCACCTTATCATTGAGTGAGAAACTACCTCTGATCTTCAGCAGTTAACAGAATATTATTTTCATTTGTTTATATCTGAGATGTGTTTAATATAGCATGTAGAAAGAAACTGTTTACACCTTTTATGTCAAACTTTCTAGGTTGTGGAAAAATAATAAATGTAATTTTGTTTTTTTACTTTAAATTAATTTGTAATAATATATGATATTAATATTTTACCTTCTGTTTTAGTTTGAAGAATTTTATAACAAAAGTTTTAATGGAAGAAAGCTGACTTGGATGCATAGTCTTTGTAATGGTAAGAAAATAATATTTTCAGTATTGATTATGATTGTATTTTTTTAGAAAAAGTAATGCAACAAAATCAAAATATTTCATTGCAGTAATATTTACTTTTGTGCTTTTACTGTTAATATTTATATTAACAAACATTTTTTTCTTTCTTTTTTGTACTTTATTACCAAGAAAGTAACTTTGTTAAAATAGAAATGACAGTAGATAAAGAATATTCCTATATCTATCTGTATCTGTTTGTATATTTATTTGTCACACTGTCTCTTTATGTATCTTTCATACTTTCTCACTGTCTGTCAATCTGTCTGTCTGTCTGTCTGTCTGTCTGTCTGTCTGTCTGTCTGTGTATCTGTGTCTCTGTGTATGGACATGTACATCCTGTAAGTTAACTTAATTTTTCAGTTGACATGAAGTTCAGTTACACAAAGAGGGTGTATTTTGTGACAATGGGGACATTCCACATGGCCATCCTTCTCCTGTTCAACAATGCACTCGTCCTGTCATTCAGAGACATAGAGCAGCACACACAGCTGCCTGAGAAGGAGCTGGTCAAACAGCTGCAGGCTCTTGTCGATGCAAAGATCTTGGAGGTGAAGGTATGGTATTGTTGATTACTATTTGTGTCAACACTTAAATATTTGAGTAAATATTTGTATTGTCTTTATGCATTCTGAATTTTGTGATTAAATAAAATTCAGGTGTGGAATATATCAGAAAATTTATTTTAATATTTCCTCTTTTTTTTTACTTACAGAATTTAATAACGAAAAGAAAAATTTCTCAGTCATTTTCGGTTTTGTAATTCTGTTATTGTCAGAGTGTTTCTTTCAATCATAGGTAATCTCTTAGAGATTTCTTTTTGATCTGCTTTGGAACCATGTAAAAATACAAAATAATAATAATAATAATAGTTTACTCTTTTAATAGCAGTATAATATATTGTAACACTTCAAATGATTTGAAATTCATTTAGATAAACATAACTTTACTTTGATTTCATTTGTGAGGTACTGATCCAAGGTACTGACATTGTTAAGTCAAATCTGTTGAAGGTTGTAAGTGTTCACATCAGTAATGTAAACTTGAAGTAAATATTTTTTTATTGCTTTTTCAACTAGAATGTTTGTTTATTATTTTCTTTTTAGGGAGAAATCACACCAAAAGTAGTACTGGCCCTAAACACGGCTTATAGTAATAAAAGAACAAAGTTCAAAATCATAACTGCAGTTCAGAAAGAAACACAACAGGTTAGTATCACATTTCTGAACTTTGTGGTCTTTCCTCATCTTTTATTTAAAACATGAAACAACAGAAAAGAGTAATATCTCAAATAAACCTATAAACAAACAAACATATTAATTGTTGGTAAAAACAATCATGATTAATGCAGTCAGATTTGAACTAATGAGTACCCTCTTTCAGATGTGTATTAAAGCTGTATTCGATTGTATATAAATTGTTTTTTTTTCATTTCTTTACATAATTAACTTCAGTATCTTTCAATCATTTAAGTTTTTAATGCATACTTCATGAAAGATCATGAAAGTCAAGTAAAACGCACTGGTTACTTTTTCGTAGCATAAGCATTATCAATTCCTTAAAAGTGATAAGATGTAGTTAAATGTAAATGAATTCCTTCATGCACGTTGGTTTCTGCAGGAGGTAGAGATGACTCACTCAGCGGTCGATGAAGACAGGAAGATGTATCTGCAGGCAGCAGTAGTCAGAATTATGAAAGCTCGGAAAGTCCTCAAGCACAATTTGTTAATTCAAGAAGTACGTGACATTTTTTAAGAAAGATTTATTCCTGTTATTTAATTTCATCACCTTACAACTTTAGTTCATCACTTTTGATAACTGTATCATGATGTAACAGTGAAATACTGTTGTAGAAGAAGACGACACTCTGGCCATTTACTCAGTCATGTTAAAAGATAACACAAATAAACTGAAGATTCTGTGTGTTCACTGCTGAAGGCAGAAATGCAGTGTTTGTAGGTAAAGAGGAGGTGAGAATGTCATCAAAAGATTAAAAACTGACTGTCTTGATGCAAAAATCTTTTTTTTTCTTTTTTTCTTTTAATTTTTAATTATTATTTTTTTTTTTTTTTTTTTTTTTTTTTTTTTTTTTTTTCTTAGAATCTTTTAGTAATATTATCCTAAACTTGTCATTTCTTCAAAATTAGAACAGTTTTTCAAGAATGTTTGAAAGGGCTTTTCATCTGTTTTCGGAAACCTTTTTCTTAATGAAAGGAAGATTTTAAAAAATACGTTTTGTATTGACATTTCTAATCTGCTGCAAATTGTTTTTTTTATTTTTTTTATTTTATAAAAATCTGTTTTTTATTTCAGGTGATAAGTCAGTCTCGTTCTAGATTCAATCCCAGTGTGGCTATGATTAAGAAGTGTATAGAGACGTTAATAGACAAACAGTACTTAGAGAGAACTGCCAACAGTACAGACGAATATAGTTACGTAGCATGATGCTCTTTTCTTGTGACTGTCCTAACCTTTGACTGTTTTAAGTGTGAGACTCAAATCTTTGATCTTAATTAGTCTGTGTTTGTTACCACAGAACCTGATACAGAATGGAGTGTGATTTCTTCATTTCAAGACAAAAGTGATAAAGATTTTCATTTAGGGAAGGGAATATTTTCTTTTAACTATGTGATATGCAATTGAGAACGTTGTAATTTGATTTAGTGTGATATTGCAGGTATGGACAACTGAATAAAATTTTTTTTTTTTTTTTTTTAAAGAAATTATTATTATTATTATTATTATTATTATTATTATTATTATTATTATTATTATTATTATTATTATTATTGTGTTAGGCTTTTTTTCCAGTTTGTCAAATAGCAACAACACAAGTAAATTGGTCAAGAAATCATTCATTCCTGCCACAAGGGTAACTTCTATTAACATCTTCTTGTTAAATAAAACTCCGTAAGCCAGAACCTGTGTGTTTCTGGCGTTAACTTTACTGTCCTGTCAAACAACACTTTACGTAATAAATTTTGTCCATAATCAAATGTTTTGTAATAATGTGTTTCATTTCACTGTTCTGTCTTCTGTGAACAAATCAGGTTGTGGTTTCAAGCCAGTCCTTATTACCTGGCTGTATATCTTTGAGTCTGTGTTAGCATTTTTTTTCTCTGCTTTGTCTTCAAGAGAGTTTTTTTTTTAAAACGATTTTTATGAAATGTAGCATATTAATAATTTACTTAACAAATGATTAAAGTTTCATCTATTTTTGGAAATTCTCCGAACTTATTTTTCTAAATTAATTTTATATATTGTTTATCTGAAAGCTGTTAGTTGTGAACAAGAATTGATTATGTTTTCAAAATAGCGTTTATAAATTTTAAAGAAAGAAAGAAAGAAAATGAAGAAATGAATGAAATAACCACATCAATAATTATAATATGAAAACTATTATTATTTTTAATAAATGTAATATATTTGTTTTAATTATGTTTTGTAATCTTGAGCGACTTTTCTTAATAAACTAAAGCATCATGAAGTATGATGAAAATATAATTTATACAAAATATTGTTAGCATAAATGAACTTGATGTTTAATAAAGGGAAATATTTTTACCCGAATTGCCTTGTATATAGTAAAATGAATATTTATTCACAAAAACCTTAACAGCTGATACTTCTCAGGTTTATTTTGTAATATATACATACTTACAAAAACAAAACACAAAAATGTTTGGATCATGTTTTTGCATCAAGTTCAGAAATAAAAGCAAAAAATGGTTTTCTATGAATTTTTCAAATAAAAACATTTCTCTTTTAGGTATGATATTAAATTAAATCTGTTTCTTTTGAATTCACATATCATGTTTGCATTAACACACTTACTGCTTGTTGTTTGATATTAAGACCAACCAGAATTGGAAACCCGATTTAAGTGTAAGATAACTGGTCTTTTAAAAAAACATCTTAATTAACATTTGTTATTTCTGTTGTGTTTAGTTTTTTTGACATGGTCGACATCCAAATATTTAAAAACATTTTTTCGTTTCGTGGGTTCAGCAGACCTTAGTGACACTTATTTTTCTACCATGTTTTATTATTATTATTATTTTTATTTTTATTTTTATTATTATTATTATTATTATTATTATTATTATTATTAATTATTATTATTATTATTATTTTATATTTTATTAATTATTTATTTATTATTATTACAATATGTTATTTTTTTTTTTTTTATCAGGGTTTCATATTTAATTTCTTTACTGGCTACTTTACTCATTAACGTTATTATTATATTAGTTTTCCATTTATCATGGAAATATGATGCTCCTTTGTCTTGAAACAATTAGTTTAAATTCGATTTTTTTATTTATTATTATTTTTATTTTTTTTTTTCCACTTAGGCGTAATTCTAAATAAGAACACATAATAAGTTTTCAAAATATGAACAAAAATCATAAATATGTGGGAGATGAAAAAGTCAGCACATTTTTCTATTAAATAGCTGACATACCAAATTTTAAAAAGGGAAACAATTCTTATAGATGTAATTGTAGCAGTAATCATATTGCTTCTTATTACATTTGAATGATCGTTTCTTTGCTGTTACAAAAATTAATAATAGGGTGAAAATAATATTTTGGTAAATCAGACCGTATTATGTGAACAGTTAAAAATCAAAAAGACATTTGAAAGTAATAGTATATATTCGAGGTGTACCGCTTAATTGTGACTGAATCTGAGAGAGATAATATTAACGACTTGTTTTCTTATTTATAACACAAACTGGAATCCTATGTAATGAAATATTTTAAAGTAATAAAAACAAAATCAATTATGTTTTCTAAACTTCTGTTAGTTGTTTTCTTTTTCGCTTCACTGTAACCGACAGTGTAAGTTATTTAAAATAAAACAAGCAAGGTTATTTTCACAGATCATAAAATACGTTTTTACAGCGCATCGGTTATTCAGGAACTAATTTTTGGTTCAGTAAGCTGTTTCATTTTCGATTATTGTGGGTATTTATTTTTATATTTCTTTTGTTGAATTTTCAGTTACGATGTGTATCTGTGTTTAAGGACCCTTCACTGATTAACTGTTAAGATGAAAACAAGTGTTTATAGTTTGTGAATTCCAGTTAAGTTATTTTATACTTTTATATAATTTTAACCAATCTTAGTACTAGTTAAATGTGATTCCAAAATAAAAGAAAAAATCCACGACTGCTTACTGCATTATTAAAAAAAAAAAAAAAAAAAAAAAAAAAAAAAAATAATAATAATAATAATAATAATAAATAATAATAACAATAATAATAAAAATAAAAAATCTGAATGCATTTAATACTTTAGTGCGTATTTTTATTCTAAGACGATTAAAAAAATAATATAAAAATTAAAAAAATTAAAAACGCGCTGTGACTTAACAGACCCGCTGTGAATCGCTGTCCTTTTATATCATTTGCTTTCCTAAATGATTATAATTACTGAAAACTGTGTATTTTCTAATTTCACTGTTTTGTGAATATTATCGTGTGACATCCAAACTTACTGCAGAGCTGAGAAAACGACAGTGTATTAAACTCACTGGTGAGATAAAGATTTGTCTATTCAAAACTTTACGCGAAGAAAGATTTATTGCCGTTCGCTAGCGCTTCCAAATCAAGATGTTTAAAACTGCACCATAATAATAATAATAATAATAATAATAATAATAATTAATAATAATAATAATAATAATAATAATAATAATAATAATAATAATAATAATAATAATAATAATAATAATAATAATAATAATAATAATAATAATAATAATAATAATAATAATAAATAAATAAATAAATAAATAAAAAAAAAAAAATAATAATAACAGAAACGATCTTTTAAAAATAAATTAATAAATAACAGTAAAATATAGCATGCTAATTTATTAAGTCGAATGTCATCATAGCGTTTCTTTTGAGCCATTACTTACTCTATAATTTTAAGTAAAAATTAAATAAAAAAACAACGAAAACAAAATTTTAAATACAATTTGTTTATTATTACAAAATTAGTATTTGTACTACTTTTACAGGCAGTTTATTATTGTAGGTGAAACTAAATAATTTATTTTTATTTGCAATAACCATATAAAAGTACGAAAAAGAAATTAACTCGATAAAGTATTAGCGTTTTTCAAAGTAGGTACGATAAAAACAAAAGTATAAAAAGTTGTGAACTTAGAAGATAAAAGAAAAAACGATAACTCAATATAAGGAGAAAAATACATATGAAAATAAAAGCTTTACTAGTTAATTTATATGACTAACTTCACAAAATAAAGTATTGATTTCAAATTTCAAATTTATTATTTTATTTTTCAAAAATTGTCCAGGAAAATGCATTTACCTATTAAAATAATGGACATTATTATCTAATATCACAAGTATAAAACAATCATATAGTTTAATCAGTGAATTAACATTTTAGGTTTCAGTTATAAAAACAAAGTTAAAGTTGTAATCAGGCTTTCTGCGGGGCCACAGTTGTAGCCACTCTTTCAACTTGGTTGTTTGCCCGTTCCAACTGTGTCTCTGCTGATTCTACTCGTGGAGATGCCGTCGTTTGTATTTCTCTGGCGTCCTGAAAATTTAGTTTTATATTCATCATCATCATCATCATCATCATCATCATCATCATCATCATCATCATCATCATCATCATCATCATCATCATTATTATTATTATTATTATTATTATTATTATTATTATCATTATCATTATTATTATTATTATTATTATTATTATTATTATTATTATTATTGTTACAGGATCTCAGAATTATTTACATTATAATTCATTTTATAAAATGAACAAAAAATGTATGATTTATTTATTTTTACGACAACAAGCACTTACATCGGATTCTGCTCGTGTTACTGGAGTAGTAACAATCTGTTTGACTGGAGGATGAGGCAGTTGTTTTCCTCGGAGAAGTTGTCGCAGGTGATGTTGATGACAACGACAACGACAACAGCATGGACAGCAGCAACAGCATCCATGTGCGGATGTAAACAGAAAAACTGCAACTGTTAAAAACAGAAATATCGTAAAACAAACAAATAATTATAATGCTGTGCGAAATATTTTCTTTTCTGTCGTTATCACTATAGCTTTGGTTTGAAAACCTTAAAATGACAGAAAAACTGAATAATTTCAAGATATACCTTTCAACCTGCCCAACGAATTAATGATAATTTTTATTAGAAATATATACTAATGATAATATATATATTTTTGAACTGTAAACAGTAAAGAGATGTACTTACAGATAACAGCAAATAATATTTTCACACAGTTCATACTGACAAGAGAGTTGGAGACAACACTGACCGGTCTGAGAAGACTTTTTGTTCTGATTTACCTAAACATTCACAACTAGGTCTTTTATATAACAGAATACGACAGGGGAAAAAAAAAATATATATATATAAAAAAAATCCCCTTAGATGAATTTTGTTTGGTGATAATTTCCGCTACAGAGTTCAACACTGCTACGGTTTTCTTTGCAAGATTTTTGTTTCATCTATTTTTGTTTGTTATGTGTTTCAATTACTTTTTCAAACTTTATATTTGTTTGTGTTTACCACATCTTACAGCTGAAGTTACACCCGCTGTGAACTGTTCGTGATTTAACTTCCCACTTTAATGTATAAATAGATCTCGTTTTCCTTCACAAGTTTTGTTCAGCGAGTTTTGTGTAACAAGCTTTGAAAAAAAAGGCTTACATACATTTATTTTGTATGGCAGCTTTCTTCGATTTTAAATAGAGACACCAGTTAATAGCATCGTATGGCAATAATATTACTGTAATATAATAAAGCCTTGAGAATGAACGGAGGCTGTCATTTCCCGTTACTTAGTGACGTCACTTCGTATATGCTAAGGTTTAAAAGCAAAAAAAACAAACAACAAAAACAACAAACAAACAAAAAAACAAAAAATACAATAGTATATACAATATCCAAAGTTGCCATATCTTATCTGCATACTCAAACACTCCCATGGAAATATTCATAATGCATTAAGACTATCTGCTTAAATTAATCTTAGTATGTGAATTTTCAGAAAGAATATTTTCTTGGCCTGAAATAAAAAAGACAAAACGTTAAAAGCATATTGCTAACGTTCTGTAATGTATTCTGAAAACAATAATTTTTGTATTCGGTTTCAGTCGCAGTTACAATTTCGCTAATTTCCAAATGTTCAGTTAATCTTTTTGCAAATAAAAATAAATAAATAAATAAATAAAGTAATTAATTAATTAATTAAAAAAAAGAAAAACAGTATTCGTGGGATTATTATTACTTTGTCTTTTACAGTATTCTTGATTTTTAAACACGAAATAATAGGGTTTTCTCTGATTACTAATAAATTAATTAATTAATGTATCCTAGTAACAGCAACAACAACAACAGCAACAACAACAACAACAACAACAACAACAATAATAGCAATAATAATAATAATAATAACAATAATTTTTATTATTATTGTGATCATCATCATCATCATCATCATCATTATTTAAGTTCCCCCAGATGAAATGAAAACAAACAAAAACGTCCTTTTATAAATATTTGAACGATAATTATTCTGCTTACGCATATTTAATAGTAAAGGGGTATTTTTATTTGCTTTCATTTTACACACACTCCCTCTCTCACACACACACACACACACACACACACACACACACACACACACACACACACACACACGCACAACATTGCTGCAATATACTTGTTGACATGTGCACTGATAACGTATTTACTGAAAATTACTGTTTGACCTAAGTTTTAAAAGGAAGCAAAACTTTAGAAAAGTAACTGACTTCTTTCTTTTCTTCATACTTCCTCAAGACTTTCTTATAAAACTTAATCAACTTATAAAAAATTCAATCCGCTATTAAAGCTGATAAAGAACTCATCTACACAATGATACTTAACAAGATAATTAGCATTGGTTTCTATGTTGCGCTCAGTAAGTATCAAATTTTAATTTTTGAAAAGTTCACTGTGTATTTATTCATTTTTAAATATATTTTTGTTAGTTTGTGTGTTTCTCATTCTTAGTGTTTTTCTAATTATTATTGTTATTATTATTATTATTATTATTATTATTATTATATTATTATCATCATCATCATCATTATTATTATTATTATTATATTATTATTATTATTATTATTATTATTGTTGTTGTTGTGTTGCGATTGCTATTATCACCATCGTCATCATCTTCATCATAATGTTTTGAGTAAAGCCACATTTTTAGATATCTTTAAAACTTTAGTGACTGTAATGATTGATATCGCTGATTTTTTCATTAAACAACAACAACAATAATATTGTAAATGAATATTTAATAGTCGAATGTTTTTGAAACAATATAGTTTTCAGTATGTCTCTTCATTTTGTCAGTATTATTATTATTACAGTTATTATTACGAATAACACACACACACACACACACACACACACACACACACACACACACACACTCTACATACTTCCAAGTTATCTTATTTCCTTTTTTTATTTTATTTCATTTATTTTTGGTGCCAAAATTTAATTAATAATGAAGTGCACAGACCACTTATTCGTACCGCTACAGTGCAGTTTAACAGTTAGTAATATACACATATACACTGTTGTTTTTCCCATTGATATTTCAGTGTTAACGATCGTATCTTCAAGCTGTTGCTGCAAGTGTAAACGCAAGTGCTCGCATTCTGGAAGCGCTTTCAGCAGTGGTCCTTTCGGTAACTTTGGCTTCGTTCCTGTTGCTACTCTGCCAGTCAACAATGCACAGATTGGATAAACACGTGTTTAACCACAGAATGGACGAGCAGTTTAAAGAATCGTTGTGCTAAGTCGTCGTCAGCTAAAGACTTATTTTAATCATCATGTTTTTGTAAACCGAGGATTACATAACAGCAACAGTTTGTATTTTTATACTAAAACAAAAAATATTTTTTAAAGGAATTTTTGTTTCCATTGATTTGTGAATAAAGAGTTATACTGTTACTACCATAACTACAAACAACAACAACAACAATAACAAAGAATAATAATAATGATAATAATAATAATAATAATAATAATAATAATAATAATAATAATAATTAAATAAATAAATAGTAAAAGCAACCTACACATAATTCTTGTCAAGAGACCATTTGTTTTCTTTCGGAAAGGTTAATTTTTTTTTTTTTTTTTTTTAAATCTTGGTTATATTAGTTCAAATTAAAGTCATTTCCAATTTAATTTTTAATAAAAAAAGAAAACAAAAGTAGAAACTTTGTTCCACTCGACGTATTCAATAATTTGTTTAGATGTGTTATACAGCGTTCTATAGGATCGAACTGCCTTGCCGGGTCTGTTGGTTTTTTCTCGTCACATGCATATGTTAGTTATGTCCTGTCTATAAGAAAAACCTTTCACTGCTAGCGAAAAATTAGAGCGGGTTTCCTCTCAAGACTTTGTCCGAAGAATTGTAGCAATTCTTAATATATATATCAGACACTATATTCTGATAAGTACCACTTCGAGGTGAGACATCGTTATAAATGGAAAGAACCGTTAATTTGAAAATTTGGTGACTTTTCTCCGGTAATATTTAGTCATTCATTTGTCCTTATCTTCTTCTTTAGCTTGAATGCTGCTAGTGAGTCATTTTTATTCTACTCTAGCTGCACTATATTCCGATTATTGAGGTATATATGCATATACATGTATGTGTGTGTGTGTCTGTGTGTGTAAAACAACAACAAGAAAATAAATTATAATAATTTTAATATTTGAAAAGAAGAAAATTTAACAAGAAAAAGGTTATTAATATTTCACCGACATAGATTTCAGTTTTATCCAACACCTGAAAAGGAAAAGAATTACACTGAATCGCTTTTATATTTAGCACTGTTACAGCGCACTAAACAAATTTAAATATACGTCTGTAGACAAACTTTCACACAAAGAAAACATTAATATATTTTTTTAAAGACATACAGTTTTGAAGTTTACTGTTAGGAATAATTAACTAACTAAAGCGATGGAATTTAGATCTTTATTATTATTATTATTATTATTATTATTATTATTATTATTATTATTATTATTATTATTATTATTATTATTATAACAAAGAAAAAATCATTTTACCTTTCACTGGAATAGATTTTTCCACCCACAGCTGGTGAGAGTCTACTTGTCACAGCATTTGCAGCATTTGCATTTACAACATTTGCATTTGCAACAGCATTTACAACATTTACAACAACAAGCGTCGGCTGCGACAAAGAGAGAAGCTGAAACTGAATTTGAAAAGTCGGTTATTAGTCGTAAAAACAAAATGAAAGATTAAAGTGAAAAATCGATTTATTTTAACTTGCGACCAAACTTTAATAATAATAAAGTTTGGCAGTTAAAGTAACAGGCTAAGTATTAAATTTTTCTTTAATGTTTCTACATAATCGATTAAATACTAGTCTAAAACATTTTCTCTACTTCAGTATAATTATTTATTACTGGCAATTGGTCCTTGTTAAAAATAAGGAAAACTAATATAAACAAATTTAGTAGACTTTAATGTAATTATTTATTTCTGATGACCTGTTTTTGTTAATAGTAATGTAAGAAAATTAAGATTAAAGCCGC
>CM022673.1:29063635-29106135 GCA_012295275.1 Chrysomallon squamiferum | reverse complement strand
AATTATGAAGACAGTACAAATATTCATAATAATAAATAATACTTGGATATTACTGAAAATAATATTTTTCTGTTATTTTTATATATAAAAGTATAAAATTAATTAAATGTCCTAAAGTATAATTTCTTCATAAGCTGGTATAACAGAGAATAACAAATGATAGCAACAGTTAGTGTTTACAAAGTTAAAAATATTTAAATATAATATATAAAAAAGTAAAAGAAAAAGTCCTTTATATTAACTTTAACTTAATAAATGTTTAATGCAATTTTATTGATAAATTTACTTGAGAGAAAAAATAAAAAATAATTAAAAAAAATTTAGCGTGAAGTAAAGAGATTTAAATCATTAGAATATTTGTTAATGTTAGATTCAGAAATGGCAATTAAAATTCAATGTATTGTTATTTAAGATATAAAGCAACAGCCATATTGGAAATTTATTCAGATAGATAATTCATATTTTTAATCGTTGTTAATAGATTGTGACTGTGCAGTACAAAAGTAAATTCGAGATTACTGTTTTAAAACAAAGTTAGAACTTGAGATCAGGCTTTCTGCGGGGGTAAAGTTGTAATTACTCTTTCTGCTTTGTTGTTTTCCCGTTCTAACTGTCTCCCTGCTGATTGTACGCGTGGTGATTCCGTACTCAGTGTGTCTCTGGCAGCCTGAAAAGTTAGTTTTATATAATCCTTATTATCATCATCATTATTATTATTATTATTATTATTATTATTTTATTTAAAATATAATTAAAATAAAATATTAAATAGTTAAAATAAGATATTTTGATTTGTTATAATCTTTTTTTACAGCAAGCTCTCACAACTGCTCTATCTGTCATTAATTTACAAACACGTCCAGTATTATTTCATTATCTACGTACCTCAGTATTAGCTCGTCTTGCAGTTGTAGTAGCAGTCGCGACTGGTGGTTCAGGAAGATGTCGTCCTCGGAGCAGCTGTCTCAGATGATGTTGGTGTCGACAACGACAGCGACAACAGCAAGGACAACAGCAACCGCATCCATGTGCCGATGCAAACAGAAAGACGGCGACTACAAACCAGAAGATACATCTTGTTAGAGTTTTAGCTGCTGAATTGTTTTTTCTTCTGAACTTTTAACCATTTTACATAAGGTAAATTGTGATAGAATGCAAACATTTCATTAAATAAAACATTATCCGTTTGTATTTGAAATTTTTGAAAGAGGTTTACAGAATAATAACGGCTATATGTAGAAATTTTGGAAAACACAAAGCTCACGGACAAGAAACGTAGAAAACATACTCACAGATCAAGGCAAAGAAAATTTTCATGCAGTTCATTTTGACGATACGCTGTAGACCACGACTTTTAGAAAACTTCTTGTTTTGAAATGTCTTGGCAATCGCCGGCGAACCTTTTATATAGCAGAAAACAAACAGGTAGCTTTAATTTTCTTTTTGTCGTTTGTTTCCTTAGAAAGTTCATTGATGGTTTATTACTCTAAAATGTGATTTTATTTCATCTTTCTTTTAATCTTCATAACTTCAGTTCTGATTATTTTTTTAAAACTTTTACTTTATTTTACTTTTGTTTTATTAGATGTTTGATAGTAAGATACGTCCTAACACATTAAACAAACACGCTGTGAACAAACGTGATTCATGAAGTTAAGCTCATCATTTCCTTCTCTTAGATAATTATATATATAACATTCGTTTCTTGAAATGTGTCTACATTACTATTTACTAAATTCTTCAGACAGGACATGGATGTAAGGGATTCTACCAACATGCACAGTGAAATAATTTTTTTTTATTTATTATGCAAACACAAGCCCGCCCGCACGACCCTCGACATTGAAAAATAGTCGCAAAAGAATTAATGATATGTAATATTACATTTATATACTTTAAAATTAAGTATTTAGTACTGGATCCTTCAAAAATATAATAATAATAATAATAATAATAATAATAATAATAATAATAATAATAATAAAAGTAATAGTAGCAGCAATAATAATAGTAATAATAATAAGAAGAAGAATAAAAAAAAAGAAAACAAAAAAAAAAGCCTAAAAAAAACAAAAAAAAAGAATAATAAAAATAAATAAATAAATAAATAAAATAAAATAACACGAACAATAACGGCATATAAAGCTGATAAATAGAAAGCGTTAATAAAACAAAACAGGAGAAATTCACAAAGTCATTTCTAATATAATACTTGATTATACACAACATTCAGGTTATATGTACAATCAAATATTTTTGGCTATCTGTTTTATATTTCTCTACCTGTAAGAGAATGAATTTAAAGGATGACATTCTGTTCATGTACTGTTAAATTATTTTCTTCGATGGGATTGTACAGGTAACTGAATTATTATGGATATTTAGAAACTCATTTTAATTATCTAATATCTGAATATTAGAAAAAAAGGAAACGATAATAAAGATTATAATTATACGTATATGATACTGATGGTACAAGGGTACAGAAGTCTGTATTGGGATTGGTTCTTCAGTCTTTATTACAAGCTAACAAGCATTGTAAGAAATAAAGATCATTCCGGCAGAAGAAAGGGCTGAGAGGTAACCAAACTGAACTTAGTCTGGAAAAACGAGAACGTTCTTTGTCTAGAACTGCATTTCTTTATCAATATTATATAATAATAATAATAATTTTATCAGAGATACTTTTATTAAAGTTTCCGGACAGAGTTATGGTCAAACACTTTCTTGAGATAAATAGCCTAATTATGTTTTATTCTGGGATTTGGAAAGAAAGAAAGTTCTAAAACAACATTGATCCTCCAACAAATTTTCGTTGTTAGCATTTTAAATACAGATTCTGATTGTTTATTAATTCAAATGCCTTAGATAGATCAATGTATAGTTGTTATTCTAAATCTTTTTTTAGTTCCAGAACTACTCACCGGAACTACTTTTCAGTTGCTTTTTTGCGTTCATTCATTGTATCATTATTTATGTGTCGAAATATATAAACTGAATAGGCTGAGACTTGTTAAATTTTTAACTTTTAAAAAAATGTTTATTCCTTTAATTTACAATATTTAATTACAATTTTCTTTCAGAAAACCGAAAAAAACATAAATAGGCTATTTATCTCAGGCCCCATTTTATACAGTCCATCCGGATAACATTAATATTTGTCCGAAGTTCCTAATAAAAATTAACTTTAACATTAACATTATTATTATTATTGTTATTAACTGTTATTGTTGATGTTGTTGTTGTTATTTTTTTTTTTAAATATGAATATGATTTAATTAAAATTATTAGTTTTAATACTCATTATAATTTTTTCGTCCAAATGGATTAAATAAAAATAACAAAAACATGAATGAATTACAAAATTAGGGGTTTTTTTCAAAAGGTAATTTTATACTTATTGAAAATGAAAATTAAATTTTTATATGCAGTTACATAAATTTAAAAGACTAATATTATTATTCAAGCTTATTAAAGAAAATTGTCCTTTTTTTCCTAAGCAGAAATTGTGAATCAAATTTAAACAAAAATAACAAAACACAGAACAAAAATAAAAACGTTTATTTTGAAAGATTTCCCAAATATTTTCACAAACGTTTTCGTAGGCATTCATCACTTGTTGAAAATGAAAATTAAATATTTTTTTTCAAATTATGTATTAAAGAAATTTTAAAAAAATCTTCAGTTAATTTCTTCATATTGCACAGAAAAGTGGAAAAAAAAGAAAAGAAGAAAAACAAAAGAAGAAATTCTATAATTTTGTTTAGATTGTTTATTTAACATTTCTAAAGTCATATCGATCATCAGTTCGGTTTTTGAACAAGGTGAAATAAATACAAGTCAAAAATAATATCAATTAATTCATATTTACTGTTTTAAAAATTAAGTTACATTATGAACTATCGTACTGCTAATTCAAGTTTATTCATTAAAACAAAAAAGTTAAAGTGATAATCAAGCTTTCTGCGAGGCTACAGTTGCAGTTGCTCCCTCTATGTTGTTGTTTTCCCGTTCTAATTGTCTCCCTGCTGATTGTACACGTGGTGATTCAGTAGTTAGTACCCCTCTGGCAGCCTGAAAACAATTTTGTATTATTATTATTTTTATCATTATTTTTTTTATTATTATGATTATTATTACTAAAATTATCATCATCATCATCATCATCATTATCATCATCATCATTATAGCAAATGAGCCAAGATAATTAGAATTTACATTTCAAATGAGCCAAGATAAAAATTATTTCCATTTTTCATTTCTTATTTCAAATGTTTGAAAACATATTTTCATTTCTTAGATAAAAATTATTTCCATTTTTCAATTTCTGAGAAAACCAAAGTATTAATTTTTATGTTTTGTCAGTCATGTTGTTCTTTACGTTGTGATTTATGAATATTTACCTCTGTCTGAGATCGCGGAACTGCTGTGGCAGCCATCTTACCAACTCGTGCTTCATTCAGCTGTTTTTCTCGAAGCAGTTGTCTAAGATGATGCTGATATCGACAACGGCATCGGCAACAGCACGGGCAGCAACAACAGCACCCATGGGCCGATGTAAAGAGGAAAACAGCAACTGTAATTAAATAAAACAAATTAATGGCGCATAAATCTGTTTAAACTTTTACATGTCGTTGATTCAGTAATAAAGAAGCTGTTTACGGTTAAATTTAAAATTTATTAACAGTGAAAGTGAGTAGAAATAAACTTTTGAACATTCATACGAAGATAGGCAGAGAACAAGACAGAACGAGAGAGAGATAGAGGGAGGTGTTACATACGTATAATTATGTACGAATGCATATATGTTTGTATTTCAACTTAGTATGAATGTATTTGTATGTATGGATGTGTGTGTATATCAACATATGTATATAAAATAAAATGAACTTACAGATCAAGGCAAACAGTATTTTCATGCAGTTCATTTTCACAACTTGTTGTGGATAACTAGCTGATAACAAATCTTTCGTTCTGACTCATCTTAGCATTTACATCTGTCTTTTATACTGCAGAATGAAACCAAAAACAGAGTGAAATCAAATCTTATTTCCGTCATGAAAAGACACGATGCTTTACCTATCATTATTGTATGATTCCTTTAATCTTCAATTAAATTTTAGTTACTTTTTGAAAATATGGTTTGCTTTAGATACAGTAACTCTTTATGACAATACATCTAAAGAGATTAAACACACATGCTGAGAACAAAAGCTTGTTTCAAGATTAAACTGATAATTTCCTTGTACAGAGTATATATATAAAACATTCAGTTTTCAAATTCGTTAACAAATAATATATATTAAATGTGTTATTTCATGATCTCAACCCGCTAAATATTACATCCAAAAGAGAGAGAGAGAGAGAGAGAGAGAGAGAGAGAGAGAGAGAGAGAGAGAGAGAGAGAGAGAGAGAGAGAGAGAGAGAGAGAGAGAGAGAGATTATATGTATGCATGTACGAGTGTTTATTTGAAATGTATATCTTTTAATTTGTTTAACTACACGTTTATTCTTTGCATTGTTTTTGATGTAAGTAAGAAGTAAGAAGAAAACAATAAGAAAAAAAACAGAAGAAAAAAATGAACTGTTTTCACACCCCAAACACTCTTCTTATCAAGGAAAATAAGGAATTTTTTATGTGCACTTTTCCAAAATCATGAAAATTACATACCATTGCAAAAACACCCAACAACCAGATGCAACAACAACAACAACAATAAAAATAACAATATAGATAAAATTATTGTTCTGTGGATCATTATTCTCACACATTTGATACTTTTTAATATTTATATTTATATCCTGATATTTAAAAAACAAAAACAAAAAAAAACAGTTTTTTATCTTAGCTAATGATCTGAAGGAGATATGTCAGAAATAAAATATTATATCATCTCAAAAAGAGATGTTTAACGTAACAGTATTTTCTCTAATGATGCATGCAATATTCTAAATATATTTGAAACAGTTTTTTTTTTTTAAGTTTTTCTATTATTTATTACTCATGATAAATTTTGTCCCAAAGGTATTACTATAAAATGAAAATGCATTAATCATACAATATTTATTTAATAACTTACTTTTTTATGGTGTGATAATAGACTGACGATACAGATATTTATTTAATCCAGCAGTTTTTTTTATTACCAATTAGAATAATATCAAAAATGTTAGTACTGAAAATGTAAGTAGGCTGTTTGTTATTACTACCATTTTAACACATAACACAAGTTTCTGCTGTTACTACCGTTACTGCTACTAAACTATTGCTACTGCCACTGTTATTGCTACTGCCTCTACAACTATGACTGCTGTTATTAATAACCACAAAAACAACAAAATAATGACAAAAAGAACAATATCATCTTGATCTTAATCATCATCAGCATCATATTATTATTATTTTTATTGCTATAGTACTACTACTACTACAACAACTGCTACTACTACAATAAACAATAATATTAATTATTATTACTATTATTATTATTATTATTATTATTATTATTATTATTATTATTATTATTATTATTATTATTATTAATCGCATTTAACCTAGTAAATTACATTCTGAATTAGCTGATCCACCTCTAATATTATTTAATTTATTAACATGCTTAATTGTTAATTATCAGTTCTTATCTGATTTTATTAAAAAGGCAATACTGTTTAAACAGCAATAACAATAACAAAACAATTATAATAATGAAAATAACTGATAATAATAATAATAATAATAATAATAATAATAATAATAAATTAAACATTTAAAAAAAAGTTAAGAAGATGGAAAAAAAAAAGCCTTCAAAACGCGTTTTATTTTTTGTATTGGAAAAAAAAAATTATAAAATATTTAGTAAGTGAAATGTTGTCACAGCATGCGATTAATGGATTTATGAATAATATTTGTGTGATTATAAAACATAAAAAATGATCAGTAACAGCTATATTTACATAACTTTATTAATAATGAAGATTAAAAAAGTATGTTGGCGCTGTTAATTGCAGTTGTTTCCTGCTGTTTTAGTATATAAATGAAGATGATCACTGAATTCAACACTGCGATTCAAACAGTGGTGTGATTACATATCCAGTATTCAGGACAACTCTTTAATCATGAATTTTGTCAAAATTATTACAGTTGTGTGCCGTAAGTATAATAATTGATAACCATTACGGTTTTTACCCGTAATTCTTTTAAATTTTATTTTCCTATATTTCTGTCTTCCAGCCTCTCTCTCTCTCTCTCTCTCTCTCTCTCTCTCTCTCTCTCTCTCTCTCTCTCTCTCTCTCTCTCTCTCTCTCTCTCTCTCTGGCACACACACAATGTTTAAAATGAATAAATAATGGAATTTTGATTTTAGTTTCAGTCTCACTGTTTGCTGCTGCTGACGCATGCTGTTGTAAATGTTGTTGCAAATGTTGTAAGAAATGCTGCTGCAAGTGCTGTGGTGATAAAAAGTAGAACTGCACGTGTCATCAAACAAAACCCGGTAATCACATCAACCTGTTTCAAGCAGCACTGTAAATCGGAGATGTTATAAAACAAAGCATATTTGTGTCTTTGCGTGACATTATTTTAAATATTAAATTTAAAAACCATTAATTCATATCAGACTTATGACAAATTAGATTTTGAGAATGATAAAAGCTTAAATTTGTTTAGATAGTTAATAATTATAATTTAAATTATTATATATGTAAACAGCTATAACTAATGCACTGACAATAATATTATTCATAAACCCCGAAAGAGTAATCACTTTGTTTATTACAAATGGTTAATTGTCAGCTAATAAATATATATTTTGTATATTGCAGGTGATGGAGGAAAGATAGGAAATTCTCGATATTGTCCATTATATGAAACATAATTAAATACTTTACGTGAAATAAAAATAAATATGCTTATTGCAATTTAACTGTGTTATTTTTATTCTAATTATATTTATCTGTCTGTCTGTCTATCTATCTGTCTATCTGTCTATCTATCTATCTATTTATTCAGAGGTCGACAATTAGAATAGATAATTTAAAAAAAGAAGAAAAAAGACAGTTACACCTCTAAAGATATTTCTGAAAGAAGTTGTTCATAGAGAGATACGATCCAACTGTTTATCAGGTGAAAGACCAATTGTACAAACACGCTTGAAACTGAAATATTAGATTAATTTCGATAAAAAAAATTAAAACAAAAATATTCAAGAAATGGTTTAATATATTTTTTAAAAGGTAACCACCAATATGATTATTATGAGTGGTTTTTCTCTTCTTTTTTTTATTACCCCGGAATTTATTCCCCATATTCAGTCACTCAGCAAATATGAACTTGATTAATTAACAAATGTCAGTGACCATAAACTGAGATCTGTTTTTACTCCCACAAGAAGTACTTCACAAATCACCAATATGCAATATTTAAAAAGAAAAAAAAGAAAAAAATCATCTCATGAAAATGTGAAAAACAAATACTTAAAATGACAAAGCTGCAAAAAACAAAAAAAACAAACAAAAAAACACATGAGGTAAAGGCAAACTTGACTTGTCCGGATATAAACAGATAATCACCACGTAGTAAAACATTTAAATGGACATAACTTAAAACCTATCGTATGGATTTCCTTCAAATTTTGAGTGAATAACGAGGACAAATTGCTCTGTCATTAACATCAGTTTCAGATGAGATCAGCAGAGTACTGAGCCGAGTTTGTAGCTGGCATTTCCATGATACCTGTAATTTATAAAACAGAATGTAAGTGTAATACTGAACTTGAACCATGCACATAACAATTTCACATCCATTATTTAACAGTAATAATGTAAACATATACTACTCGCTTGTAAATTGTTAGCTGTTTTGATCTTTGACCTTTTAGTTGCCTTCATTTTCACGTAATATTTACTATTCCCAAACAAAATAAAAGACAAGTGTATAACATTATCATTGTTGATATCACAGCTGATATCAGCAGTAAAAAGCGAATGAAATTCATTTCTTTTTTAGTGGATCGGGCCGCTTACTTAAGCTGTGTTATGCTTCGGAGCACAATACACACAAAATAATTAGATAAAAATTAAATAAATTCTTGAATAGGTTTTTAAGAAATATTAATTAAAAATCGTAATAATTGACTTACTGAGATGGTGCAGAATTGGATCAAGAAACGAGATCGAATTCGCCGATAACGTGTACTGAGCGCTCGACGCCATTTTGAACAGAAAAATCGCCGATCAGTCAGTGGAGCAGTCTTACACTGGGAGAAGTCGCTGTCCCCAGTGAACTTTACGCCTAGATTGAAACACCATTGAATAGGAATTTGAATAAGCTTGTTTGTATATGAGAGAGAGAGAGAGAGAGAGAGAGAGAGAGAGAGAGAGAGAGAGAGAGAGAGAGAGAGAGAGAGAGAGAGAGAGAGAGAGAGAGAGAGAGAGAGAGAGAGAGAGAGAATTAAGCTGCACTACTCCAGTAATATCTGAATGTACCCCTAGTCGCCGATATTTCTCCTCGCTTTGATATGGCATTACTAACAACAAACAATGTGAGTAATAAAAGTTACACAACAGACGTAACTGTTGTTTCATCACAGCGAGATAAACTTTATTTTTACACAATGTCTCGTTTAAGTAATAACACAGAAAACACGGCGGGAGGTGATCGTTATAATTACATATTTGTTATTAATAAACATGCAGTGGAATCAGTTATCTCTGTCAGTTTTGGTTGTTTCCTGGTGTTTTGTATATAAATTACGACGACAGCTGAAGTTACAACATTTTAATCCAAACAGAGGTGTAAAACACTTCAAGAAAAGTTGTTTAATCATGAATTTTGTTAAAATTATCACTGTTGTTTGCCGTAAGTATGATAATATTGAAACTGCTCTCTCTCTCTCTCTCTCTCTCTCTCTCTCTCTCTCTCTCTCTCTCTCTCTCTCTCTCTCTCTCTCTCTCTCTCTCTCTCTTCAGTATATTGTATATATTTTTTCCTCTGCCTCCGTGCATTCTGGTGACTGTTACTGTACGTGAAAGAATACATAAACTTAATTATTTCACCTATTAAAAGCATATCATACAAGACAGAAACATTTTTCTTTCAAATTCCTTATGACACTGTAAGATAATAATGTTATTACTGTACTTGACATAATATTTACGAATATAAATATGTAAGACAGGAGTATTGAAATACTGTTTTGATGATTTTATTTTATTTTATTTTATTTATTTTATTATTATTATTATAGTGACTGTCTCGATGCTTGGAGTTGCTGATGCATGCTGCTGTAAATGCTGTTGCAAATGCTGTAAGAAATGCTGCTGCAAATGCTGTGGTGATAAAAAGTAGGACTCTACTAAAGGTATCTTGCAACAGTTTAATTATGTTTAACATCCTGTTAAAAATAAACACAGTCAGTTACAAAATACACAGAATTTCCCCCTTTGTGTCATCTCAAAATGTAAACTAAAGCCAATATACATCTTCACTGATAACGTCTATCTAAAATGGACTAAATTCCAATATACGTATACAAAACAATATAACTCACTTATTTTATGTTTTGTTATAGAAATTATGTATTAATTAATAACATGTCCGTGTTAACAAACACTGAATATGTCCCTGAACTGCTAGAGACATTCAACATACGTTAACGCATACACATAGAAATAAATATTTATTATTATTGTTGTTGTTGTTATTATTATTATTATTATTATTATTATTATTATTATTATTATTATTATTTCTGAAATCATAGGCACCACTGGAAGAAAAAAAAAAAAAAAAACGTTACATACGTCTATACTAATTTACATAATTTTTGTGTAAAGTAGTTTTAATAAATATTTCCAGAAGTAATGTTTTCTTACCATTTTATATTGTACAACTTTAATATTTTGCAGGAGATGAAAAATATACTGCGAGCTGTTTTACATCTGTGGTTTGGAAAAACGTATAATTTAATCTGTTTCAATGAAATAAAAACAACTTACTAGTTATAATACAATGGTGTTATCTATTTATTTATTTAGTTTTTGCAAACTTAATACTTACATATTATTGCTTGCAGTGGGAACGTGTTTCAGATATGTAATAATCATTCCTCAAAGTGTTTTTCAACATAGACCTCCACCAGCAATATCTACCATACAAACACACATGCATTATACATACACGTAGATATCACAAGGCCACGGTGCATAGCTTATTTTTAAGTACTGAAAATTTGGAGATTACTTTAATCAAAAAGTTCGATTCTTCATTTTTTGAAATGTTTATCTTGTATGTTACAATTACCAAAATTATAAAGTTTCTTTCCTCTGTGACATCCTGGATCTGTGTTAGTATGTTATTACAATGGATCCTACACTAAAATAGTTAACAAACACTTAATTGTTACTATCTGTTATTACATCTGATCGGATTTCGTTGCTGAAAGTTAAAGAGTTCATGTATAGATACATCAGGGTTTTAATGTAAAAGCTCGAATCCCACTATTAACTTTATTTTCATTTTAAAAATTACCCATACTTTCTGTGCAAATCCAATCCATGCCAGTGTGCTAATATATATATTTTATAAATCAAAGCATATACACTTACTAATGGTGATAATCTTTTGGAGCTGTTCATTTTCCATAACCCTTTTTTTATATATATATTTTTTTTCATTTTCACATATACATACATTTATTCTCAGGTATATAATTCTTTATAACTTTGAAATAATTTTCCATGGGTTTCAAATAATAGCATTGAAATATTTCATCACTGATTAAATGAGAAATTATCATGGATGAAAACAAAACAGTATATATATATATGTGTGTATATATGAGAGAGAGAGAGAGAGAGAGAGAGAGAGAGAGAGAGAGAGAGAGAGAGAGAGAGAGAGAGAGAGAGAGAGAGAGAGAGAGAGAGAGAATACACTTACTAACGGACTTCCAAATCTATATGATCAGTTTTTCTGATTCGTAAAACAAGTTCTATTCTGCATTAGTATCTATTATTTATATCAAGTTCATGTCAAATTGCTAAACCCCGAGGTAAGCTTTCTTTCAAATATAACTTGTTTTCAAATTTTTTTATAGCATTTATCAAGGGTATATATTAAAATACCAGTTTAGAAACATTTTCATGTCAAAATTATTTGTACTCAAGATGAGACTTGTAAATAAAAAAATGTAATCAACTGCAAGAACGAAGTCAAATAATAAAAAAAATATAAAAATGATCAATGATATTTAATTGTAAAGCCATCCACAATATCTTCTTATATTCTTCTTTTCCCCAAATCACCAAAACGGAGGCGTGTAAAACACAAACACACACACACACACACACACACACACACACACCTACACACACACACACGCACACACGCACACACACACACACACACAGTTGACCTCCACAAAACACATAGAAAATCCAAACTACAAATGAATTTACAACACAGATTTTATTTAATAAACTAACAACAGGAAAGTCGTATTTTGAAAAATCACCGATTATAAGAAGAGATCTGTTTCCCTGGACACCTGAAAAATATCACTCGTCAAACTAAAAATAAATAAAAATAAAAAACTAATTAAACAATCTACAAATTATTATTATTATCTTTATTATTATTATTATTATTATTATTATTATTATTATTATTATTATTGTTGTTGTTGTTGTTGTTGTTGTTATTATTGTTGTTATTGATGTTGTTGTTGCTATTCTTATTGTTGCTTTAAACGTTGTTTTTAATAAAATTATTACTAGTATTGCTGCCATACGTTATCTTATTGCACATTAGTAACACATTGGTACAGTGACTTTTCAATATTTTGAACATAGATGTTTATAAAACATTTATTTATTTATTTATTTATTTATTTATTTATTTATTTATAGGTATATTTCTTTTTACCTCTGAATTGAGCAAATTTAGTTTGCAATCTGAGCTACTTCTTGTCTGAATGGCAGCACTTGCATCCACAACATTTACACTTGCACTTACAACATTTACAACAACATTTCTTACAACAGCACTTCTTACAACAACAGCTGTCAGCCGCGCCGAGCAAAGTGACTGAAACTAAACAAGAAGAAAACAGTTTATTACGTTATGAAACGTTACGTTACGTTACGTCATGCTACGTTGTTAAACGTTACGTTACGTTACGTTATGCTACGTTGTTAAACGTTATGTCATGCTACGTTGTTAAACGTTACGTTACGTTATGCTACGTTGTTAAACGTTACGTCATGCTACGTTGTTAAACGTTACGTTACGTTATGCTACGTTGTTAAACGTTACGTTATACTACGTCACGCTATGCCATGTTTTACTACGGTACGTCACGTTACGTTACGCTATACTAAGTTATGCTACGTTACGTACCATTACGTTGCACTACTTTATGTTAAGTTGCATTACGTAACATTACGTTGCACTACTTTATGTTAAGTTATGTCACATTTTCGATTATTCTGTTGTTGTCTTTTTTTGTTGTTTTTCAAAAATATTTTTCACTTTAACTTCTTTTCTATAAATGTTTAAATTAGTAATGGATTGCACAGTTAATAACTTGATTTCGTTTTTAATAAATATTTTAAGGCAACTTTAACAAAGAAAAAAATATTGTGATGATTAAAATAATCGACAGTTTTCAGTTAAAATATGAGTAAATCAATTTATTCAGAATTTCAGTATATTTAGTAAACAGTAATTTAATATTCTTCTTGTTTAAATTTTGAAAGAAATGAAACAACCGATTTAATACTCAAATCTTAATATTTCTGTATATTCATTTTGATTGTATGTAATATAAGAATATAAATAAAGAATATATATGTATATAGACAATAATTTCTGAAGGTTACTTACTCATTACAATAAGAAGAATCCTTACAAGATTCATGTCTGCCTTGTAAGATATCCCTGATGTTTTTCTCTTTCAAACAAGCGCTCTGGTCAGTGTCTGGTTCCCTTGCTTTAAATACCAACATGATACGGAAACGTCCTCAGTGTGTAACTCCAGCCACGATTCCCATGAATGATAAAATTATTTTCTGGGTTCTTGGGGCGAATGTTATATTTTCCACTGCTGCAGTTCTTGCTATTCTTGTTAGCGACTGCAGTTCGTGAGAGTCTCTCAGCGGGTGATTCATCTGTTCTGATGAGATTAAAAGGTTCATCACGCTGAGACAAAACTTCGTGGTGGACGTTTCAGGATGTACTAATGACTGACGTTTTTTTTTTTTAATATAAATTTATATTTATTATATTTTTTTTTCAGAAATCGTGTTCAGTGTATGGGATAAAATGGAGAATTTGGTTTTGTTTTATTTGGTAAGTTTTAATTTTTTTTTCTTGGCAGTTTCATTAATATCAAGTCACACAGTACCATTATAAAGTAAGTCGTAAATAATAATAAAAAAAATATTTCAAAATACTTATATGAAAAATAAATATATTATTAATGTTAAAAACTGTATTTCATGTATTTTATTTATTTTTCCGGTTGTTTTCTTTCTAGAGGATTATCAGCTAAGAGAAACAAAGAGCTTATATTCATGGTAAGATTTCTGCTGCATTATTTGATTTTTATATAAATGTAGCAAATAACAAGAAGTGGGTTAACAAGCGCACTATTTTGTCCTTATTGACGTCTACCAAAACGCAGTTTTAAAATAATGTAGGCTGATTCAAAATAAAAGGGAACTGACTGGCATAATATTAAATGGGATTATTTATCTTATGATTGATTTTTCGTCGTGACAATTAAATAAGGCCAATGCTATCCCAAGTACTAATTGAAACTCAGTCATATTTACTCATTGGAAATTTAATAAGAAACCACAACAATCTGTGTAATACGTGACTAACAAATATATAATAATAAAAAAAAATACATTTTGAACTGATGTTATCTCACTCGGTGTTTCGATTACAAACTGGAATAAACCTTTGATTTCAAGATTAGTAATCTATACTATTATCTGAATAAATAAGAAAGTAAATAAATACAGAGAAACAGGCCTTTGCTCTTTACGTTTCTAAAAATACCAGCTATATTCAGTGTTAATTATCCTCGCTGTTTGACTTGCTGTGCAGAAATTAGACAAACCGTCTTCCTGTCCTTTTTTTTTTTTTGCATTTTATTTATATACAGATACAGAGAGAGAGAGAGAGAGAGAGAGAGAGAGAGAGAGAGAGAGAGAGAGAGAGAGAGAGAGAGAGAGAGAGAGACAGAGATTCTCTGTTATATAAACATTTTCTAAAACAAGCCCCCGAAGCCATAAAAGGACTATGTTAAACAAGATTTCAACAAAATTATAGTGGAATATATCTAAGTAAGCCTATTTTATTACTATAACGATGTCAAGAAGATAAGAGAGATGAAACTGTTGACAAATAAAGGCCTATTTTTAACAGCAAGGGATCTGTTACAAGCACTTTCGGATAGAAAAGCCTATTAAAGTAAAATGTCGAGAACTCGACGAACGACTTTGACTACGGCTGAACAAAGCGCGACTGGTTCAGTGAAAATGTTACGCTGCAAGTCATTTCTCTACTTTTAGATACACCCAGAAACATTATTATTTTCAAATAATAAGACAAAGCTTCAAATATTTTATTACGATTTTGCTTAAAAACCGTATTAAAATAAACTATTTTAATTAGGAAGAAATGTTATTACAATTGTTAACGAAATATATTTAACTGAATGACAAAAATATATGTAACTATAAATAAAGATTTATTATTCCCATATACATTGTTTTACAAAGTACATTACACCTGTGGTATGCTAAGAATAATGAACACACCAGAACCTGTTAAAATAAGAAAAGAAAGAAAAAAAATGTTTAAAGTTTAAATAATGGATAATTAAAATATGTAGTTATAATTATTAAAACAGTTCTGTTACCGATATAACATAAATACAACAAAAAACCCCAATAACTGAAGCACGCATAAAATTATATGGAAGTCAGTTTTTATAAAGACCTTATTTAAATTATTTAAGGATATAACAACACTTTCTATATCAATGATAATTAAATATTAAACATTTTACTTTATGATGATGTAAGATAGGAAATCCGCTACTGTCACTCCATGTGAAATCAGCAAGATATCTATCTATCTATCTGTGTGTATATGTATGTGCGTATATATATATATATACACACACATAAACACACACACATATACACACATATATTTACAACAACACATACAACAACACATGTATACACACACATACACGCATACACACATATAAAACATGATAAAATAACATTACACAATAGCTTTAAAAGTTATCAGGCATGACTGACAAACAAAAAGAAGAAAAATGGTAATAATTAAAACAAAATAAATAAATAAATAAATATATTTATAAATAAAAAGTAAATAAATAAATCATAATAATGCTATATGAAAATTAATGTTATCATTATTTGATACGAAATTTTGGACCTGTATTTTACCTTTAATATTTATTTATTTATTTATTTACTTAAACCCGTAACCTTTTAAAGTTAAAATAAACTACATTTTCTTTTTTATGAATAAAATCAAAAAGATTATTATTACTAATAAATAATAAATATTTTTACCTGTTTGTATTTCACTACTTCTTGTCACAACATTTGCAGCATTTACATTTACATTTACAACAATATTTAAGACAACACTTATTATGGTTGAGCGCCAGCCAGTAAAGAAAATGAAACTAAATTTTGTTAGTTAAAATTTAAAATAATTAACTTTTGAACTGAATACAACGTGAGTCTATGTTCATTTATATTAAAGAAAATTGTGGTTTATTTATGAAAAGAATAACAACAACAAAAAAACAAAAACAAAATGTCAAAGCATTTCAAGAATAATAGTCGATAATACAATTTATATGTGCGCTTTTTAAAATATTAATTTCATTTCTATAAAAATAAATTAAGTATGTTTGAATATTTATGTTCCGATACTCAGTCTTCTCAGTCTCTGAGTTCTTAGATAACAATGTTAATGATTAAATAAATAAATAAGTGAACAAATGAATGAATGAATGAATAAATAGATAAATAAATAAATAAATGAAAATGAATGAATAACGTAATAGATAAATAAATAAATAAATGAACAAATAAATGAATAAATAAATATTTATAAAATAAATTTACTTACCGAATGCAACTGCCAGAATTTTAGTTAAATTCATGATTGTTTGTTGTTTAGAAAATTTCGTTACAAATTTGATCACTCACGAATAACCTGATTAATTCCGTACAAAAGCTGATTGTGAAAGTTTATATACAAAACTGAAACAACAGGAAACAGAAGCAGTTGACTTTGTAATTCTGTGCTTTGTCTGATGCTGGAGAATAAAGGATTAAACGAAACCTTTCATTTTTTTTTTTTTTTTTCACATTTGTGGTTTTATATTCCGGTCATTGAAGTAAATTATACACACGATTCAGAGACATATCTTTAAAAGCAAATTTCTTTTCATCTTAACAAATAAACTTTTCACCCAAACCCTTAGGAACTACTATTTATTTTATTTAAACAAACTGTTATTCCACTGGGAACTAAAGGAAATCTATCTAATACATTTGTTATTTGTTTATCCTAGTCAGTGCAAGCTAATAGTGAATATAACTGGTTTTAACATTGGTATTGCTATTAAAACGAGGTAGAGTATTTTAAATTAAATATATTACGTTTTTCTCAAGTCATATTAAATAAACAAATATAATGATAATATACACTAAATAAATATGAAAAAAATGAATGAATGCATGAAGTAACGAATAAATAAATAAATTAATTAACTGATTAAAAAAAAAAGCCTTCTTTACTTATTATAACTTTATTAAAAATACAAAATTAAAGTGTTTGTATCTTTCTCTTTGTTCAGGCTCTCCTGAATTTATTTTTCAGATATCTGCATTTTTCTTCATTCTAAAAATAAAAAAAAGTTATAATTATATTTTCCATATGATTATATGTTTTTTTTTTGAAGAAAAAAAATACACAAAAACAAAACCCCAAAACAAAAACAATAATACAAATTATTTTATTAACTATTTTATAATTTTATTATTCAAATTTATTTAATAATATTTTCCTCAGATATTATTGAACTATTTATAATTTATTATCAAAATTACAATTAATGATAACAAAAAACCAAAATTTAAATGTGCATATCTCTGGAATAGTATCACATACTATTCGATGTTTAACATAACCTAAAACATAAAATATACCTTTGTTTTCAAAATAGAATTTTCTATCTTACACAATTTTTTTTTTTTTTAATGAAAAACAATTATTTAAATTGCCGGATTTTGTAGCTAAAAACCCAGACATTGTTGTGTTCTGTTAAATATAAAACTTAAACAAAATCACGTAGACGTCCTAAAACTGTAAACACTAAAGTGGTTATTTCTTATTTACTTACTTGTTTTTGCTGTTTGTTGTTTGTTTATTTCTTGAATTTTACTTCTTCTTATCACGATGACAACAACAGCAAGCTTTAGCTCCGGCAATCACAGAAACAGTCACTATCAATAATACACAGTCACTATTAGCAATGCGTAATCACTATCAGTTAATCACTATCAATAAATTGCATTAGCTATAAATAGAATATCGCGAGAAATAACATCAACTATCAATACATATCGCAAAACGTAACATTCACTATCATCAGTATAATATTAACACAGACACTATCAACAATATAAAGTCACTTCATTATAGTCAGTGTAAACAACGTTAATATTTAGCAATTAGTTGAGTACACTAGATATTAATATAATTCTACCATTCAAATCTGATTTCCGTTGTTAGTTGACTGGTTAAATGTTATTTTTTTTACACCGTGGACTGCTATTTAAATACGCAAATATGAACTGATTTCTAAGTATACAAATCCGCTGTAAAACTATTCAAATTATTTAACAGAGTAATAACTGTGATATAAATGTTACTACTTACGAACAAGAGCAGTAAGGATTTTAGCAAAGTTCATGTTGGTTTCTGTTTTGCGTTCACTTTCTTTTACAAGTCAAAGTTTGTATCCATCTCAGATTGTTAGCTTTTTTATACAAAAAGTTTTAAACGTAAAGGAAACTGAATACTATTTTACATTAATTTCCTATTTTCTTTGTAAATTAATTTAAAACACATTGTAATAAGATAACACAGAACAAAATTTCTTTTTATAAAGTTTTCACTTTCCTGGTAAATTAATACGAAAGGAAGCATGTTATAAAAATTAAGGACAGAAAGCGTCAAATAAGATCCCTCCCATTTTATAACTTACAAAGAATGTGTTACAGGTTAATATGACTTGAAAACATATGAAAAGCAAAATGAAAAAACATTAACATATGAATAAGAGGGATGTTTGTTTCCCTGTTATCGCCTATATAAAGAATAGAAAGAAGCTAATAAAATTAAATTTTGACAACAATACTAACAGTAAGCACACAGTGCACTGAGAAGTAAACATAACCATGGATTTTGTGAAGATCGTCACTGTTTTAATTCGTAAGTTGTTTAAGTATTCTTAATTTCTAAGTAACATAATAATAATTTTTTCACCACTAAGGTTGTTTTTTGGGGGGAGGTTTTCTTTTTCCGTAGGTAATTTAAATATTTTATTATCTCAGAGTTCAGATTAATAATTCCTAACAAAAGCAGTCCTCTTAAATATTAGTCTAAAGATGGTCAACTTAGATATCTGTATTATCTTTATAGACGTAGTATAATGATTCGTGTTACTGTTTAAACCAACGAAGACCAAATTTGTGAGGTTGTTTTTTCAGTATAACTGATTTTGAGTTATATTATATGTACTTTCAGTTCATATGGTTGCTGGAGTCAAAATTAAACTGTAGAGATTGTGAGGGATTTGTTATGAACTGTTTTGAATTATATTTGTAGTTTCAGTTTCTATGATTGCGGGAGCTAAAGCATGTTGCTGTCATCGTGACAAGAAGTAAAAATTTGACAACAAAACTCGACAAACAGAGCAGGTAACTAGAATACAGTAATGATCAAATATTAACTGAATATGTGTTTTAAAGACATTTCATCACAGTTTAATACAAATAATTATCAGGTATCGGGTATATACTGTTTGTCTTCTGTCAATAAAATGAGAAGAGAAATACCACATTACAAAGTCCGCGAAAAAAAACTTGAATTCATTTCCAACAAGAATTCTTTAACATAAAGCTTCTCATAGGAAGTCCAATGTGTCAAACACGCCGGTAAAAGAGTAAACCCAAATGTGATTTCCATAAATGCTATTTTTATTCTTATTTTTCTTATTCCTTCTTATTACTTAAAAGCGACTGTCTATATATTATCATTAAAACATCATTTTACAGATTTGGAATTCGTTAAAAGAAGAACTGAAGAATACTTCCATGAGACTGCTTGCCATAAACAGTTTGAAATAAATTGTTAAAAAAAAATATATAATTGTTGTTGATTTTTAAATGGTCAACAGTGAAAGAGGTCAAATGACATAAAATATTAACGACAACGGCAACACCCGTTCCTGCCAGCCAGTAAGACAAACGCATTCTTTGAAAAACTCACATGTAAATGAATTCTTACTCCAAATGCATAATATGCAGAAAAAGGCTTTCAGATCAAAGCAAATAAATTAGAAGTGGAATGTATTTGTTTTGAGAAGGTCATTTTGTGTTTATCATTTATTTTGTTTTAATGAGACTACTGGATTTAAGGACGTTATAGATAGCTCATAATACTGCTGTTGTTGCTTTTTTAGACTCGGTCAGCAGTACTGTAGTTTTTTCTTTAGAATCTTTAGAGACTGAACATTTAGAATATTAACCAGTTTGTTATGTACTCTATTAGTTGTTTTTTTTAGCACTAGATAGTAAAAGGAACGTGTGAAATTTCACTATTTAGACACACATCTATCACTTTAGTTTAGATGTCAGATGTGCAACACAGGAAGTATTCAGTGAAGTCAGGCAGAATGTATGAAAATATTTACCCGACTGAACCAATGTGAGAAAAGTCTGGGATACACTTTGCTGTTAATCAGAAAGAGGAGCCTTTTGAACTGTGACAGCTGAATTCCTCTCTCCATCTCAGTCTGAGTTTCATCCATATTTCTGTCATTTATAAACTTAAATTAAACTTGTTGAGTGTGACTTGAATAAAATATTTCAAAATCTTTCCTTCGATTTGTTTGATTCATGTTCATTTATAAACATACTTTACCCTTCCACACATCATCTAGACATTCACTGATAATTCTTATTTATCATTTTAAGAAAGTAGGACAAAAACAAAAGTTCAGTTATTTCAAAGCTGGACATCCAGAACTTCACTTAAAAATTATTATTAAAGCCGCATCATTGGATCTAATCCGCGTTTTAAATTTTTGAAATGAATTCATTGATGAACGTTTTTAAAAAGCTTGATCTTGAAACAGTACGAAATGCCACATCAAAAAGAGGCTTAAATAAAACGAATAAAACAGACACAGAACAAGTTTAATCCTCTGATTATCAAAATCAAACAAATTACACGATTACAAAGTCTGCTGTTTCTGTTTCCTCGTGTTTTAGTTTTGTATATAAACTTTCACAATCATAGTTTGAACAGCGTTAGTCGCCTTGTTCGTGTCTGATCAAATTTGTGAGAAAATCTTATAAACCACAATCAACCATGGATTTTACTAAAATTCTGGCAGTTGCATTTGGCAAGTAGATTTATTTAATTTAATTTAATTTAATTATTTATTTATTTATTTATTTATTTATTTATTTATTTATTTATTTATTTATTTATTTATTTATTTGTTTGTTTGTTTATTTGTTTGTCTATTTGTTTGTTTGTTTGTTATTTGTCTTTTTTACACCTAACAACGATGATGCTACTTACTTGCAAAATGAAGTACCATTACAGCAATACATTTATAAAAAAAATGAATTCATTTAGTCCGAGACTTTTAATCTTTCACAATGATATAATATTATCTTTTACCAATAACAAGATACACACACACAAAAAAAAGAGTCATTTATAAAGTAGTCATAGATTCACGTTGTACATGCATTTTTATTATTTTAGTTTCGGTGTCTTTACTGGCTGGAGCTCAAGCGTGTTGCTGTTGTAAGTGTTGTTGTAAATGCTGCTGTAAATGTTGTTGTAAATGTTGTTATAAACAATAATACAGGTAATAATAATAAAGTACCGATTTATTTTTATTTTGAATACTGTTAAGAAAAAAATCACTATAAATATCGAACCATTATTTTCTATAATGTACAGATTTGTAACTGTTTAGAAACAGATGTTTTCTGTTAATTTATGTATAGGCATCTTTTGAATGATTCTGATTATACATCATCATACATATCCATTCTATACATACGTTAATCCTACTACTACTACTACTACTACTACTACTACTACTACTACTACTACTACTACTACTACTACTACTACTACTACTAATAATAATAATAAACACACCCGCACGCACACACCACACACACACACACACATATAATGGTACATTTGCTTTTGTGATGTAATTATGTCTTTCTTTTTTTTTTTTTTTTTCTCACAGGTGCTGTGGCAGTCAGCGCTTATGTAAATGATATATCACTGGTGTGAGGCAGATTAACAAACCTTGTATTTCTTAAACATAAAACTTTAGTTCTTTATTTAGTGCAATAAAATATGTGATATTTACGTTTAAGTTTTTTTCTTTATTACGTTTAGCGTCTGTTAACGTATGTTGTATGATCATAAATTCAGTTTAAGATGAAGTTGTGGAAGATGTATTTTATATTCTTTTTTTTAACTAGACGTTACCGTATGTGTGTGTGTGTTTGTGTGTGTGTGTGTGTGTGTGTGTGTGTGTGTGTGTGTGTGTGTGTGTGTGCGTGTTTATGTGGTTTTCTTTGTGTATGTTATCTGTTCCTCTATATATAGTTTATTTTTTTCTGGAATTCGATTACAGTACTTATGTTGAAAAATTAATTAAAAGTCGACAGAATTGTGTTTTCTTAATTATATTATATTCAGTATACTTTATTTTATGATAAAATTTAAAAAATAGCAAACAGAATATGATCTTAATTATTTTTTATTTTCGCCAGTAAGGAAGTCTTCCATTTCCCCAAAACCTAGAACAACAAGAAAACGTAAAAAGAGTATTATAAACATTTGTATAATTTTAATGATGAACATTTTTGCTGTATTTGGTGTGAATAGAGTATATATTAAATAACAGTGAAATGAAATAAAATTATTGATATATTATATCAAGATGTAATACAACAGAATATAAAACAGCAGACATTGTTTACGCTATGTCTCATTTTTTTTTCTTCCAGTCTCTCTCTCTCTCTCTCTCTCTCTCTCTCTCTCTCTCTCTCTCTCTCTCTCTCTCTCTCTCTCTCTCTCTCTCTCTCTCCCTCCCCACGGCATTTATAAAATGATACATAATTAAGCAGAAAGTATGTGTTAGAAATAATTATATATTAACAAAATTAATTTGCTTAAAGTTTATACTAAAATAAAAAAAAATAAAATTACCTTAAAAACTAAATTCTCGACATCGTCGTTGATTTAAGTATCTACTTCTTGTCGCAACAACAACACTTGCAGCAACATTTACAGCAACAGCAAGCATCAGCTGCGGCAAACACAGAAACTGCAACTTTAAGAAAACGTAAAAAATTAAATCCGATTTTTAATTCTAATTTTCACCATTCGAAATTACCTTCGTCATCGAAGCGGTCGAATAAAATAAAGTAATATTTAACAATTTGACATATTAAACAAAAGCGATGTGTGATTATAAAAGGATAAAAGGATATGAAAGCTGTGGTTTTGTTGTCATACATTCGCTGCATCTCATGTTTGTCATGCAGTGAATCTTTTAAAAAAAGAGTTTTTTTTTCACGTATCTTTAAAACGTTTTTCTATCTTTTCTATCAAACTTTTTCAAAATTGTTTATCATCTATTTGAAATATTTACGAAGAAAAACTCGAAACTGAATAAAATAAACTCTTGGTATTTGTATTTAAGCATAAGCGATTCATAATTTTAAAAAGTGGATTTTCAGAAGAGGCGGTACAACCACAAGTTTGTTATCAGTTAATCACAGTATAATCCTATATCCCACAGAGTGAGTTGTACTGTTGTACATTAATCTATTTTACTAAATTAAAGTTTTGATATCTTTATCACTAATATTATCGATTACGTTTATCTTTTTTTTTTCCTTTTACAATAATCTTACAATGATATTGATAAGGCATATATCATGTATTTATTTAAAAAATCATTAATAAGTAACAAGATACAAACAATAGTATACATTATTATGCGTTTACTAACAGAGAGAGAGAGAGAGAGAGAGAGAGAGAGAGAGAGAGAGAGAGAGAGAGAGAGAGAGAGAGAGAGAAAATAAAAATAACAAAAAGAAAAAGAAAAAAAAAGAAACCATTAAGAACAACAACAGTATAAGTAAATAAATAAATAAATAAATAAATAAATAAATAAACTTACGGCAAACAACAGTCAGTATTTTTGCAAAATTCATGATTTCTTCTTTCTTCGTGCAATTTGAGTTCACAGTTTTCTTTGTATCACCTCTCTCCAGAAATCACTTTATGTTTGTACCTCAGATTATCCGCGCTTTTATATCAAAAACAAGGAAACCTCAGATTTGGGGGAGGAGATAATCTTTATATTTGTTTATTAATTTTCCCCCGTACAATTTGTTACGATTGTTTAACTTCTAAAGATGTAACAGTTTCAAAAAAGGAAATTTAAGTTTTTACGTTTTCCTACATTTTTGTGGTGGTTTTGTCCAGAAGTCTATACTTATTAGTAAGAACGAAATCACGTGCGTATTAAACACAGCTGATGAATAAATGAATGTGTAAAAATATTTGAAAATGACCTTTTAAAACAGTTGTTAGGCATCAGATAATAATAATAATAATAATAATAATAATAATAATAATAATAATAATAATAATAATAATAATAATATTCTGCACCAGTCAGAAATGAAACACGTCATTCAAGTGTCAACCACTGACTTTATGGCACAAGCAGTAACTGCAGATATTTGATAGTTATGATATAGTCTTTTTAAATGAATATGCTGATACCGCGCGTATAACAGAACCTAGAGCCAATACCATAGACCAGAGAATGCACTGCCAAGCTGAACGTAACAGTTCCAGTGTTATTATGATTATCCGAGATTTGTAACGTGGTCAGTGTGAAGAAAAAATGTCAGTGAAATAAAATAATAATAAATAAATAATTTTAAAAAATCAATAAATCATTTTTTTTTTTAAATTCATCATTTAATGACTTTTTTATTAATCAATTTTTGACTTGAATTCTTCTTTCTCTTTCGTTTTCTTTATTTTTTTTTTTCTATTAATAGTTCCATTTCGATCATTTCACAGTCGATTGGCTTATACGTCTTCATTCTCATTTATCAAGGTTAATGTCTAAATCTGTTTATGCACAACAATGGCAATTTATTATACACAGTTTTGAGAATATTATGCAGTTGTAATAATAGAAATAAAATGAGCTTTTCGAGGGCATTTATTTCAAGTAGCGCTGCATTGTGTTAATGTTATTATTTTCTAAACAGTCAAATTACTTTCACCGGTGAATAATATTCATCGCTATTTCTTTACTGATGAATTGTTTGTTTTACACTCTCAGTATTTTTAATAGCTTTACTACCAAGCTTGATGCACATACGGTTAATGTATTAATATACATCTGCTCTAAAAAATGAAATATGTCTTGCTTTTTTAGTATATGTGACATTTATATAATATGATCATGGTTTTGCATATTATAATGACATATTTGATTAAGGTCGTATTTTTTAAAATTAAATCTCCGAGAAAGAGTTGCCTTCTTTTATTCATCAAAAATATCTTGCATGTATTAAACAGGTTTAGAATTCTTTATCTGAAATGTCTGGGACCGGAAAGTGTTTAGGATTTTGAAATTTAAAGAGATAAATGCAAACTGCGTTTATATTTCTTAAACACCTCACAGAAACAGTCTGAAGGATTTTTTGTATAATATTTTTAAATAAGTTTGTACAAAACAAGCAGAATTGTTGTGCAAACTGAAAACTGTAATATGTAACTAAGATTGGTTCGGGATACTAGGTCTGTACTCGGAGAATATTTTGAATCTTGAAAAATCAGTGTCCCCTATAACATTCAATTAGCTCAGTATATTGAAAGATAAGTAGTAATAATATATACTTTGAACTGCTAATTACATATAATTCATTGTGAGGATACAAATTAACTTTTCAGTGTTGGTTTAAATTGTAGTATGTCAATGATAGGAAATATATGTGTATTTGGAAAATGTTAAAAACGAGTACGTATTTTTAAAGTTGAAATGATAAATAAAAGAAAAAGAACAATGTTATATTATTTGCAGTAGTTTTATTGAGATTACAGTTCAGATTTTTGTGATCACAGACACGTGTTTCTGATTCCACGATACCTGTCGAAAAAATAAAATACGCAGATATTAATTATAAATGTATTAAAACAGAAATATCACTGATGTGAAATAATCTAAGTTTACAAAATAAAAGTTTCACTGAGATATCTTAATTAACTGAAATACAGAATTTAACAACGCAAAAAAATTAAAACAATTTTCCTTGAAACGTTATGTTAATGATACGACGTTAACATATAATTCTGTCATGAATTATTTATTTATTTATTTATTTACTGGTTCGTTCGTTGTTACATTTATAATTTTCATATTTTTATAATTATTAACATTTAAAAATTATGAGTATTTTTTTATATACCTGTTTATGAAACTCATAAAGTTCCTGTCCGTTTCAGCAGCTTACTTTTTGTCACAGCAGCACTTACAACACTTGCAGCAGCATTTACAACAACATTTACAACATTTACAACAGCACGCATCAGCTGCAGCCATCAGAGAAACTGAAACTACAAAACAAAGAAACATTTCACAACTGACAAAACCACGTTTTTCAACGTCATCTAGGTTGAAAGATATTTAGATTAATTATCATCCAGTTTCAGTTTATAAAATACTTATCTTGATTATTTATTTTCTTTTTTACTTACGGCAGACAACTGTGAGGATTCTTACAAAATTCATTATATATAGATTTTTCTTTCAAAACTGATGAATCTCTAGACTGTAATACTATAAGTTTTTTCCACTTCAGTTTGTACCGTTACGTCGAAAAGTAACGGTTTATATACAAAACACCAGGCGATATCAAAGCAAACCAACTGGTGGGAGATAAAGTGGATATCTCCTGCTTATTGACATAATTAACTCGCAAGTTAAAGATTTAAGCGTCTTTTGATTATAATGCTTAGCTTATCTTGTTTGAAAATTTTAAAGAAAACAACAAAAAGAAGTTAAAAAACAAAGCAACACACGTGACTGAGTACATTTTTGTTTACATCACAAAGAGGTTTCATGCTGGTTCGCGGTCTTCTTTCCAACTGCGAGAAATAAAAACACGTGGGTGAATAATTTATTTTTTTTGAGATAATTAGATATGTAGCTATTATTAGTAGTATTAGTAGTAGTAGTAGTATTGATGATACTGTTATTGTCGTTATTATTATTATTAATATTATTAGTAGTATTATTATTATTAACAGTAGTAGTAGTATGATTGCTGATACTGTTACTGTCGTTGTTGTTGTTTTTATTATTATGATTTGTTGTTATTTTTATAACTATTATTGTTATTGTTGTTGTTGTAAAAGTCGTACTAATAGCTACTGGAAGTGATGATGGTGATTGTATGATAAACAGTATCTGTGTAACGGTATTAGTATTAGTGTTATTACTGTAGTAGAACAATATTAGTAGCAGAAGCAGTAATGGTACGTGTGATGGTAGAAACTGTAGAAATTGTTACAGTGATGTTGTCTTTGATAGAAAAGGATAATCAGGAGCTGGAAGATATACTGTTGTGGAATATAATGTTCAAAATGAAAGAAAAAAGTGTTTAAAAAGTAAATTACATGAAAGCATCAGCATACCTGTATCGAGTCTCCGTGTTTTACGCATTTTATTATAATTATTATTATTAAATTTTTCTTCTTATTATTATTATATTGTTTTGTCATCATCACCATCATCATCATTATTATTTTAATATTACGAAGACAGATATATTTTCTTTCAGTAGCGTAGAGACAATGGAAAGTCAGATTCGACTGCCAAGGAGTCGGTTTTGGATTTTCGTTTTCACAGCCATTTCCACATTATTAAACATATTACTTAACATCGACACCATAACTGAAATCACAACAAAACTATATCCTTGGTTTTCATAATGTACTGTTTCATTGTTTCTTCTGTTGTGTCTAATTGAATCTGATGTTCTGAAACTGGTTCATCTAGTGGATGTGTTTGATAAAATGCTCTTTAATCATTTAATCTAAGATGTATTTACATAGTTATATAAAAATACGTTATGTAGGTTTAGGATATTTATATTTATGTTTAGTTATGTAAAACGTTTAGGATATTTGCGTGTATATGGATATTTACTTAGTTATGTAAAAATACGTATAGGTTTTTACTTAGTTATGTAGAAAAATGCGTTTAGGATATTTACTTAGTTATGTTATGTAAAATTATGTATAGGTTTTTTACTTAGTTATGTAAAAATACGTTTAGGATATTTACTTAGTTAGGCTATTCACTTAGTTATGTAGAAATACAAACACGTGTAAGTTATTCACTTAGTTACGTAGAAATACGTGTAAATGTTTACCTATTTAAGAAATACGTGTTTTTTTTAGTTATGTAGAAAAACGTGTATCCAAAGTCTTCACTTAGTTATGTTATTTTAGAAAAATGTAGAAACTTATCCAAAGTTGAACACTTTTTTTTTTTTTTAAATTTCCCAAATTTCCCTACAGGATCCGAATATCATTTTACAAAAGCATGAAGCCAACAGTTTACCAGCGGCGACCTATTCAGCTTAAATATCATGCGTGTCAGCTTTTTGTTTTATACTTTCTAGTCTAATTAATATAAATATATACATTTAAAAGTCCAAATGAAACATTAACAAAGAGAAGAAAACAATATGTTGTTAAATAATTACTTTATTTTTTAAAAAGAAAATAGAAATAATAGATATAATGCCAGTAATAACAGTTTTCAGTCACTGGTTCCCTGATACCTGTAATAAAAAAAAAAAAAAATGCACACATTATACAGGTAAAATAAACAACTTTTAAAACAGTAAGAATGGAAAGAAACATAACCAACAGAACATAACTAACATAACCAACAAAAGGTACATAACCAACTTCGACTAGTTTTGTAAACTAGGTCTTTATAAAGATAATTTTTTGAGATGCCTATAACCAACTTTATATTAATAAAGTGGCAATTTAATAGATTCAAATTTTTATTATTATATATTTATGTGTATGATTGTCTGTGCGTGTGAGTGTGTGTGTGTGTGTGTTTATTAGTTTGTAATAAATAAATGGTTTTAATGGTTTTATACCTGTTTGAGAAACTCGTTGTTTTCATTTCTTGACAGATATTTTTTTTTGTCACAGCAGCACTTACAACACTTGCAGCAGCATTTACAACAACATTTACAACATTTACAACAGCACGCATCAGCTGCAGCCATCAGAGAAACTGAAACTACAAAACAAAGAAACATTTCACAAATGACAAAACCCCATTTTTCAACGACAACGCTTACATTAACAAAATCATCTATAATCATCAGGGATATTGAAAGAACAAATAAAATAAAATAAATAGGTTACAGTTATTAACTTTGTACAATTATTTCTAATATTAGTTTTAAAAAACTCTACTTGTTTTGTACTTACGGCAGACAACAGTGATGATTTTAACAAAATTCATGGTTTTTCTGTCAACGCTAATAAAATTTTATCCCTTAATAATATAAATATTTTACTGTTCTTTTTCACTTCGGTTTGTACCGTTACATAGAACAGTAACGGTTTATATACAAAACACCACGTGACATGAAAGATAAACAGCCTATGGGAGGTATCGTGATTATCTCCTGCTTATTAATATAATTAATAATCTTAATGATTTAAGTGGCTTTTGATTATAATGCTTTGGTTATGTTCTTTGAAGGTTTGAAAGAAAGAAAGAAAAAAATCTCATGAAAAAACGGAAAATCGTGGTCATGTTTCTTTTAGTTTACACCACAAAGTCACGTCCTGCTGGTTCCTACTGTGTGAACTAAACTCAACAAGTTCGTTATTATGTTGATTGTATTTGAGATCGACACTAAGCGTGTTTAGAGGAGGGGAAAGGGGCGGTCACCCCCCACCCACATGGTTAAAAAGTCAGTATTGTACAAATAGGATTTGTTTATTCAAATAATGTTTACAGATGTCTTCTCCACGCGAATAATAATAAAAAAATATTCTCAATATATCTGTCCATCCGAATTTAAATATATATATATATATTACATTGAATTTAAATATATATATACACTGAATTAAAAAATATATTACATTGAATTTATTATTATTATTATTGTTGTTGTTTTGTTGATTCATTTTATTCCTGGCATATTAAAATAAAATAAGAGATTTTGTTCGATTTTTTATTTTCATTGCCGTTTATCCTTTACAAAATGAATAAGAAATTTTGCAGAATTTTCTTTCAATTCCGTTTATCCTTTCATTAAAAACAATTTGAATGGTTGTATCAGAAATTAAGAATAACTTTAACAAAATGGATTATTATTATTATTATTATTATTATTAATTATTATACATAGGTACTAAAAGCACATCCAAAAACACTGTACATTATCTCTCGCAAACACACCATGCAAAAGATAACTTTCACACACACACACAACACACAAACACAGGCACACACATACAACACACAACACAGGCACACACACACAATCAGACTAACACATCACAACACATTATCTCTCTCATGTAAAAAGAAAACTTTTTAATTATGAAAATAAGACAAATGAAATAATCTCCCACCAGTTTGTTCTCGTTCATGTTTCCTGGTGTTTTGTATATAAACACTGACAGTGGGCTATATCGACACTTTCACTCACAAGATAACAGTAAACACTACAAGGTGTAGATTTACCAGATTTGAAAGAAAATCATGAATTTTGTCAAAATCCTCACCGTTGTCTGTCGTAAGTACCAACTAGAAGTGAAATACTTTTAAGCTAACACTTTTTTATTAGATAATACAGTTACTGTAAGAATTTCACACTTATTAATGCTTTAATTTTCCTTCTTAAAATGCCTGATATTTAATTTTACCTTATAAATTAATTAAATTAATTTATTAATAAAATAAAAATTCATTGCTTTATTTATTAAAATTAAAAATTCATTGCTTTTTTTTTTTTTGAATTTTTTTACCTTCTTTCGAGACCAACTTTTGATAAAAAAAAAAAAAAATTTTTGATATATTTAAATTAAAATTTGAATATATTTAAATTTTTTAAAAAATTATTGATTTAGAATTTAAAAAAATAATAATAACGTATATAATCAAAAAACATGATTTTGTGTGTAGTGGAATGTTTCTTTGTTTTGTAGTTTCAGTTTCTCTGATGGCTGCAGCTGATGCGTGCTGTTGTAAATGTTGTAAATGTTGTTGTAAATGCTGCTGCAAGTGTTGTAAGTGCTGCTGTGACAAAAAGTAAAAAAATCTGTCAAAATGGAAACGAAAACAACGAGTTTCACAAACAGGTATATACGTAATTAAAGTAATAATTTTCACCTCGTTTAATTACGAAAACAAACAAATAAATAAATAAAATCACAAACAAACAAAAAAACAAAGTAAACAACAACAAAAAACTGCACTATAAATAAATAAATCAATCAATCAATCAATAAAATATGTAAGTTAGTATGTAAGTAAGCAAGCAAGTAAGTAAGTAAAAAAGTAATGAAGTAAGCAAATAAATGGTTCCTCGAATGAATTAAAATAATAATAGTATAAACTTTATCTTTTAAAAGTTTTAACAGTTATAGAGAGGTTAAATGTGAATCGACAGCTGTATGAGTATAATTAACTTTTGTTCTATTTGTTTCTATTTCTTGTCGAAATTTAAAGGCGATGTTTGATAATAAAACTTTAACATGCATACCTCGTATTTGACGTAACAATTTTATTTACGTGTTTCCTTTCTTTTTCATCACAGGTATCAGGGAGAATGAAACGAACATCTACTATTACTAGAAAAATAATGTTTAATATTTAATTTTGTAATATTTAAAAAAAAAATAAAGGAAATATAATAAACAGTACGTGTATTCTTGTTTTAATTTTACAGTTTTAACACATAGTTTAGCATGGCGCCCCAACATTCAGTCAAAAAATAAAAATAAAAATAAAAGTATATATATATACAAATATTTATGTTGAAAATTTAACACTGTATCTGTTGTTAAAACACTGAGATTTACGGAGTACAAGCATATCATTGATCATTAATCTACCCAAGTGTGTCTAAATTTCTGGGCGGTCCCGCATATTGAACTGTTTTGGGGGTCTTTGCAAACAGCAACAAATTCTGGGTAACCATTGTTATCTTCACATTAAAAACTTTAAAAAAAACTTTAAAAAAACTACGGCTCCTGCGTAACAATCCTGTCGTCCTTGTAGTTATTATCCGCAAAATGTCTTTGGTAATGTTCGACTAACTATCCCTTGTATGTAATTTTATATAAACTTCATTAAAAAAACAACAACAGAAAAAGAAAAAAAAAAACAGTGCCCTTTTTGAGTGTAAAAAAAAAAGAAAAGTATGAATAAATTAACATTTCATTCATCCCTTTTTCTCTCTTTCATTCTTTTCGCATCTCTTTGTCTAAACGTTATTAATTTTTGAAAACTGTAAATAAATTCATATGCATTGACTGATGTTTGTTTTAATTATTTAATTATAGTGTAAGTAACTGAATGAATGAATGTTTACAGCATCGGCGAACTTTTTATTATTGTTTATCTGGGTATCATAATGTTGTTTATGACCAGGAAAACGTGAAAATAAACAGATATTCACTCTTTAAAGACAAAAAACAGATTTAATCTTCACAATAATAATTTAGGCATTTTGTTTTTTGTTTAAGTCATGAAGCATATTTTTTCTTATTTAAATTTCATTATTGGATCATCCTCACACACACACCCACACATAGATACATACATACATATATATACTTCGTGCCAAACGCAAACGAGTAAAAAAATGTTGAGTTCTCCTTTAAATATAAAATGTTTTTATTCCTTCTGAGTTAAATTTCATAAGCGTTCTCCCAAGTTACTAATAAAAGTTATTTAGAGAGAGAGAGAGAGGGAGGGAGAGAGAGAGAGAGAGAGAGAGAGAGAGAGAGAGAGAGAGAGAGAGAGAGAGAGAGAGAGAGAGAGAGAGAGAGAGAGAGAGAGAGAGAGAGAGAGAGAGAGAATCTTTTTAAATCTCATAATACAATCCCCTGTGAATTTTTACGCAAACATCACAGCTTGAACTTGTAGTGTTTTACTGTTCAAATCCCGCTAATTTGTTTCTTTTCACAGTTAAACGTTAAAGAGGTAAACTGGAATACTTTGATAAGTCACATACAATCAGAAATTAAATGAAAATGACGAAATAGTAAAGAACGTTTTCTTTCTTCTTTTTCTTTTTTGAACCAATCCTTAAAAAAAAAAAAATGAAAATTTAATGAAATAAAAAAACAACAAAAACAAACAAAAAATAATAATAGTAACAAACAAAACAAACAAAAAAATTAATTTAAAAAAAATAAAAAAAAACAAAAAAAAATTAAAAATAAATAAAAACCCAACGTAGAGGTGTCAGTGTTATCAAATTAGATTCACATTTCGTGGTTGTATATGACTGCGACAGGTAAAAAGAGAAATAAACAACAAAAACAAAAAAAAACTAAAACAAAGCATTTGATGAACAAAGTCATTCTTTGATGTTAAGATAAAAGGTACAAAGCTATAATACAGGTCTCTTTTAATACCTATACAGGCCACACTGTTGCCATTAGTAAAAGTCAAATTTCCTCCTGAGAGTGTATATAAGATGAAGATCTAACTGTTTGATTTATCAGAAGTCACCACTGTTTTACTGTGAACGGACTTAACGTTTTAAAGTAGCAATAATGAACTTTGCAAAAATGCTGGCTGTTGCTGTTCGTAAGTATTAGTTATTTCTTATTAACTGATACAATATAGAGCACTTTAATTTTTAATCTTAAATCTGTTTTACGTCAGTTTAGTTCCAGTTATTTTTAATTGACATTATAAAAGAAAGATAGAGTTTTTATTTGTTTAAAATTTATTTTCCCTTTACTTCCTTTTTTAAATAACCTGCTTAAACAGAAATTATCCTAGAACATTTATTATAAATGGTTTCATGTTGTCTTCATTATTTAAAAAAAAAATGTAACATTACAGAAGCTTTTTAACCCATTATTTTAGTAACAAATAATAATGATTCTTTATATAAAATGTTCTAATAATAATAATAATAATAATAATAATAATAATAATAATAATAATAATAATAATAATAATAATAATAATAATCAAAATAAAAAATAAAAAAAATAAAAATGCAACAGTATAAATATGATAAGTCTTAGGATTAGTTTCCACCTTTTGTTTATTTCTCCTTATAACCGATTCAGTTATTTATCAAAGACCATGGTATGTGTTTTCCCTGCCACTGGGAGGGTTGTTATAATTGATCTTTTGCTGCTAATCGAATAAACGAGATAGTTCAGTCTAGGTAGCGAGTTCGTTTTTTGTTAACATTATGACAGACAAATAAACAAAAATAAAAATACAAAATAAAAACACTTTAGATAACCATTACTAATAAAATGTGTTCAGCATACTTTGATTGTTTCATTTGTAAACAATAATTAGTTATGAACTGTTGTGTTTTCGTGGTCAGTTTCGGTGTCTTTGTTTGCGGGAGTGAAGGCTCACTGCTGTCACTGTTGTCACCATGACAAGAGGAAATAGACACACTGTAAAACAAACTCTTACCTCGAGTTTTTAACAAGGGTAAGACACTGAGCCATTTTAGTAATATTTATAAATTAATTATATTTTTTCTATTCTTTCATTCTTTCTTTTTTATTATTATTAATAACGTTTTTGTAAATAAACACGAATTCAGGCAAATGTTTATAAAACGTTTTTGTAATAAACACACACACACACACACACACACACACAGAGAGAGAGAGAGAGAGAGAGAGAGAGAGAGAGAGAGAGAGAGAGAGAGAGAGAGACCTCTATAGAAAAAATTGATTTATTTTAAAATATTTTTGACACATAAATATATTACACTTTGTATTTATATGTGTTGCTGTTTATAAGTATGGAAAGTAAAGATACTGTATTATATCTGTTATAAAAGCTATATTAAATAATAAGTCAGTTAAAAACTAAAATATCTTCTGTCAATTTCAGGTTTCAGATTTATTTTATAACTGAAGAAGATAAAACAGTGTGAAATATTTTATAATGTTTTAAAAATGTTTTTAAATACGACTGAAGATAAAAATAAATGCTTTTAAGTAATACTTTCTGTTTTTAGTCATTTATAAAAAAAAATAAAAATAAAAATAAAGAAAGAAAGAATCAGAAAAAACTGATATCATCTTCATCTATTTCACAAGCCATACAATATTAAAGACAAAACACAATTAAAAATAAGACACAGTTCAATATTAAAGATAATATTTATTTTCTTACATTTTCGAAGACTAAAACACAAAGAACTGCTCAGCAGCCCATTGTTTCGTTAAACAGTTTTGGCACATTTATGTGGAAACCCTGAAATTTATCTGAAATAAAACAAAATAGAAAAGTAAATGTATTTATTACTAGGAAACAACGTACGTGAAAATTAAAACAATACATTAACATCATTTAACAAAATATTAACAAATATTAACGAGTTTTTTAACTGTGGACATTATCAAGTGTTGTCAGTCATAAAATTTGGTTCTTGGCTCTTTGCGATTTTTATATACATTTAAACACACACACACTCACACTCACACACACACACACACACACACACACACACACACACACACACACATATAAATGATCTTACCTGTTGATCATGGTTTAACTACTACTTCTTCTTTTTGTCATGACAACAGGAACAACTACATTTACCACTACTGTGATGAGCGGTCACTGCAGCAAACAGAGAAAGAGAAACTGGAAAGCAAAAGTAAAAGTAAATTAGTATTACAAATATTCAGTTGTATTTGTACAAATATATATCTGTGTAAAAAAAACAAAATAAAACAAAATATATTGAAATAGCTGCACCAGTCATTACAAATAAGATATATTTAGATATAAGTAATACAAAGCACGATAGAAATCAGGGAATAAAACTAATACTATAAACACGTGAATCATTACGTGTATAATAATAATAATAATAATAATAATAATAATAATAATTAGAAAAAAAAGAAGAATGAGAAACACACAAACTAACAAAAAAAATATATTTTAAAATGAACAATTAAAACATAATAAAATCTGTGTCATGTATATTTTTATTATTAGTATTTCCATTACTACTACTACTACTACTGCCACTACTATTAATAATAATAAAGATAATAGTTTTAAAAGTAGTATTAAGAGTAGTAGTGGTAGTAGAAGTAGTAGTAGTAGTAGTAACGATAATACTACTAATAAAAATATAGATGACACCGTTTTTACTACGCAGTAACAGGAGTATTAAAATAATTAATTGTATTAATGCGTCATGTTGTTCTTAAAGGGAACTAATATTTAACAATTTGATTCGGATCATTTTAAAAAGAAAAATAATTAAAATCTGGTTTATATTTAAATTAGACGACAAAATAAATGTGTATAATATTTTCAAAAAAGTAAAGAAAAAGAAAATGAAGTAATAATAGGGTAAAAAATCACGAAATAAATAAACAAAATAAAATTTAAAAAAATAGACGTATAAAAAGTGTTTTACTCACAAACAACGACAGACAGTAATTTTCCAAAGTTCATGACGATTTGTTTAAAATCAGCAGTTGCAAGAGTGAACAGCAGAACTGATTAAAGATAACAAAGCTGCAAACTGAAGCCTTTAAATATCCAACATGATCAGGGAAGTAAAATCAAAATCCACAGCACTTGATCAGATAAAAACGTAATCTGTCTCTGTGGAATACACACAACAGACTCCTAACGCCTAAATGTGTAGGATGTATGTTACGCCCAATGCGCTGGATTTGATTGTTGTTTGATTGTTTTAACTCTCGTGTCATGGTGTGATTCAAAGATTAACGTAATTTACTCGGTGTGAGGAGAACATTTTAAAATTCTAATCGCTTTCTCCAGCTGTGAGTGTTTGTCGTCTGAATCAGCATGTGATAGAAACACACAGTGAGGCAATTTTCCTTTGGGTTAATTAATTTATCCTTTCTCTCTCTTTCTCTCTCTCTCTCTCTCTCTCTCTCTCTCTCTCTCTCTCTCTCTCTCTCTCTCTGACTCTGTCTTTGCTCTTCGTGTCGTTTTCTCTCTTTTTCATGTACAGTGCCCACAAACACACAAGCGCGCACTCCTCACACGCACACACCCACACACACACACCTTTTATATAACATTTCATTTTATTTATTAACTGGCTGGATTGACTGAAAACTGTGACGATCCGATTGTGAAATTTGTATTTAGTGTACCACTCATCTGATATTGTCATTATAATTCTCTCTCTCTCTCTCTCTCTCTCTCTCTCTCTCTCTCTCTCTCTCTCTCTCTCTCTCTCTCTCTCTCTCACACACACACACACACACACACACACACACACACACACACACACACACACACACACACACACACACACACACACATGCATACACTAACATAAATTATTTTAATGAAAAACAAGTTGTAACATGTACACAAACATTTTATTATCAAAAACACCTACATGGAAGACGGAGTTATTTAATTACTTAAAGCAAACATTTTTTTTTTCACCTTCCTCCTCAAGAATTAACAGAGAGAATTCTGAAAAGGCAGGTAACTCTGATTACAAACATGGAAAGAAACAGTTCAATAATGATTAATAAAAATCGCTATCTGAGAACTGATAGTAGAATACTGCAAACATGAAAACGAAACTACATATAATTATACTAGCAAACAAAAAGAAACATAACATTATTTTCTGGCAATAAATTAAAAATGAATTTTAAATATTAACTCTTTCTCAAATTATTTTTTACATTAAAAAGTATATACTTTCCATATCACTCTTTTTTTATTTATTTTTTAAAAAATTTTTTTTTTTTTTTTTTTAACTAAAATGTAAATCCTCTGAAATATAACGTGGAAATAAAACAGAGCTGCATTGAAATATTATCATAGAAGGATATGGTGTCTTGACGAAAATCTTGTTAAGTTTCTCTTGCTGTTAGTACTCTGGAAACCTAGCTAAGCAATCCGTATACAAACTGAACACAGAACATGAAATACACAGGCGTCTTTCACACGAGTTTTCATCCAGTCTCTGCTGGTTCTGTAATATTTAAAATGTGTTGTCAAAATTATTTCCAAAACTTGCTGTTGCTCTGATGTTTGAAATGACGACAAAAGGTTCATGAGTTATAGTCAGGAAATTTCAATAAAATCGTCTACCATTTATAACAGAAAATTCAAAAAAAAAAAAAAAAAAAAAAAAAAAATTAAAATTAAATTAAAATAAAATAAAATAAATATATATAAATATATATTGCTTTTTTATTTTTATTTATTTATTTATTTATTTATTTATTTATTTTTTATTTTATTTTTTATTTATTTATTTAAATAAATAAATTATACGTACAGGTAGATCTCAGAAAGAAGGAAATTACTGTAATTTGCAGGTTACAACAAACGGGAAATTTTGATATCGCAAAACATTGCAGACAGATAATTTCAATATTACAGTCCATTGAAAACAAGAAGTTACACTATCGTAGATTTTTCCTTTATGTATCTTTGAATTTTACACTAAGAATATTTTCTGTTGCGGTTTTACACGCTGAACTTGTTTATCACAAATCTCTAGTACGGTCTTCACACTTCTGGTCGCTAATTATTAGTCACGACTTTTTTTTATTATTATTGTAGATGTCTCTATTATAAGTAGGATGTTTCGGTAAATATTTCAATAAGGAAATTTCTGTAATACAGTCTGTCTCTCTAAAACACTTTCCAAAAACGGCAAACTATTAGGTGACAAAAAAGCTACATCTGAATACAAATATTGCTTTTGATGGAAACAAAATTAAGTGATATAATTTTACAACAGAAAAAGGTTAAATTGCTTCACCCTGGTAACACACTAGCACAGAACTGAGACCAGCAACATGTTTAAACCAAAAAAACAACTAAAAAAACAACAACAAAAAAAACCCCCAATACAAACGTGAAAAATAAAATTAAATATGAAATTGTAAAGACTCATTTCCAGTAGTAACTAAGGCACCATATATAGAAATTACATTTAATAATAACAGTAATTATTTTTGTTTTGTTTTGTTTTGTTTTTTTTTAAAAAGAAGCACTCACTTTAAATATCATTAATGTTCTAAACGATAACTGGGAACATATGTACATGTGTGTTAAATACGTTATATGCGGGCAGGGACAGGATAGGTAGGGGATGGTATAGTTAAATACTTTACATTATACTTTTCCAACAAGAACCCTGACGTTCGCGTAATCGACACTCACAAAGCCCTGCTCCTTTCAGAAACAGACATGTCGCAAACGGAAATAATAATAATAATAATAATAATAATAATAATAATAAAAATAATAATAATGTTAGAATAATGAATAAATAAAGTTGTATTGAATAACTTCTTAATGAATAATACAAACCACGTAATGCATAGAAATATCTAAGTACAAGCATCTACAAATGGAATCTATACAAACAAAAGACAAATAAGAATATATATATATATATATATATATATCCTATGACCTTTAACACTTTTACATATGATATATCTAAATGGTTACAAACACTAAAACAAATTAAAAAAATGAAAAAGGACCATTTTTACATACTTTAATTCATATTTAAGAGTTTAGCTTAAATATCTTTACAAGGGTTCAGTACATGTTTTACAAATTAAAAAAAAAAAAAGTGTTTTGCTAAGTAGATCGCTAAAAACTGGTATTTCTGAAGATAATTATCTTTATATTCTACAAAAAAAAAAAAAAAAAAAAAAAAAACAGTAGACAGTTAACATTTAATACTGTTTACTAAGATTAAAAATTCTAATAATTACTGGTTGAACAATTCCTAAAACTACACAAAAACACTTTTGTGGTCAGACAAAAATATAATTAAATGGAAGACAGCAGTATTTTAAATATTTAAATAAAATGTAAATCCCTTCTTGTCCATTCAAGAGTTCACAGTCAGAGGTGAATGGAGGAATATAAAAATGCATACAAAATATCGGATGTTCCCTTTGAAGAAAACGTGTTGAGAAGCCAGATACAACGTGACTCATTTGTGTTGTCACCATCTCGCTTAGAAGTGCCAGAAAACATAACGAGTAGAAAATGAGAAGATATCATGAGTTCGTGTATTATTATCGTTATCCATTTTAGAATTTTTTTCTTTGGGAACATAATTATAACATGTTTAATATATACCATTCTTGTATTATGATTATTATCCTGTTTTTCCACATGTGGTATGTTGAAAAAAGGAAATACAATATGACGCATTGTGCGATCGCTAGTTTCAGAACATCGCACTTAGGATAACTTGACAAAGATGACGTAATAAGCGCAAGCATTTGGTATCAACATTCATAATTTGTTGAAATGCGAAATATATTTACATGCTTATAATAATATCATTAATAGTAGAATTTCTTCACTGAATCGTAACCTAACCAGTGGAAAATATGTTACTAAATATGTGGATATCGTTACGGAATTCTTCTCAGGATAAAGCTTTTCTAAGAAAAACTTGATGTGATATCGTAATACTTTTTAGAATACGTCTACGGAACAAAATCATGGCATGACGTTGTTATCTGTAAACTATACTAAGAGAAAACATGAAGTGATAACATTGTCGTTCTCAGAAAACACGTAGTGGGTTAACGTAACGTGATATTATTTTTTTTCTCAGAATATACCTAGGGAAAATGTAACGTAATATATATTTTTTCTCTCAGAATAAGGATATGCAATAGAGACACAATATCATTATTGTTCTTAGATTAACACAGCAATAGGTTTTTACAAAGCTGTGAAATAAAGGCAGATCGATCTGGCTGCCTTGATAATAATAATATTAAAAAATAATGATAAAAAATAGAATATCAAATGCTCTAATCTATAATCTCAAGAAGGCTATTATGCTGAGAAAGAGAGAGAGAGAGTGACTAGATTATAAAATGCTGTACATTTTTAAAGAAATATTACAACACGATGAATAATATAAAATTACTGAAATCACATGTACAAACAGAATTTCCAGAAAGAAAAAAAAAAAAAAAAAAAAAAAAAAGAAAAAAACTTCAATTGCAAAAAATGTAGGAACTAAAAAAGCACTGGGTCTATCTATAAGCAATTAAGAGCGTGGCCAGGATTTGAAGTAGTGTAGCTGCAAAAATAGAAATAGTTGATCTGGCTGCTGCATCTGAAATGAAAGAAAGAAACGATTTAAATTTGTGAAAAGAAATAATGTTATTTTAAATCAAGAATGTTTAATATTTCTCGCACTTCTTGATATTGCAGTTGATATTTCTTTCTTTTTCTTTCTTTCTTTCTTGCTTTCTTTCTTTCTTTCTCTGTCTCTCTACATTCCTGTTATTTCTTCTGTCTTCCTCTCCCTTCCTCCTTTCTCAAATTTTCAGTTTATCATTCTTTCTTTCCTTTACCATCGATCTTTCATTCTTTCTTCTTTCTTTCCTCTATCATCAATTATTCATTCTTTCTTCTTTCTTTCCTCTATCATCAATCTTTCATTCTTTCTTCTTTCTTTCCTCTATCATCAATCTTTCATTATTTCTCTATACGTTTTCATGTTCCATGCATACAATTACAGTATAAAAAAAATAATAATAATAATTATGAGACTGTATAGAAGAATTAATTTAAAAAAAAAAAAAAAACTACTATGAAATAACTATTTTAACGATAATATTCAGCATATACAATAAACTATTATTGTTAAGTAAACAGGATAAATTATGTGGATATCACACAAAACTTACTTCCATCGCTATCATCTATTGTTTTCCCAACCACTGACCCTTCTTCGACCACTGAAAAAAAAAAAGTTAAAACAGTTTAACCTTA
>CM022673.1:28916135-29056135 GCA_012295275.1 Chrysomallon squamiferum | reverse complement strand
CATTTTCTGTCAGTAATTCGATTTTTGATAAAAAAAAAAAAAAAAAAAATCAGTTTCAGTATAAAACTGTAAATATAATTTCAAGGACCGAATTAAAATGGAGACTTCATCGATAAGAAATTGTTTTCATTGGGGTTTGTGTCCGAGAGCGATTGAAATGACGCCGCGTCTCATTACAAATCTTGCAGATTCGAATTCCGAATGTTGTCCATCAAAAGCGTTTGGACAAACATAAAATATTCTACCGTATGTTCGTACCTGTCGTTCTTTCCATGGATGCATTGGTCACAACTTCCAGAACACTAGTTGTTTCGTTCATTCCAACGTCTTTTAAATCAGAGCTAACAGTTGTATGATCTGCCTCGGTGGTATTGGCAGCAGTGGTAACGTTGTTTTCGAACGTCTTCGAAGTTGTGACCGCTACGGAGGTTTCATTTCCCAGTTCAGGCTCCAGTTCTGCTACAACGGTGACGTTTTCCGTTCGATTATAAAATATTTCAGTCTGATTGACATCATCTACTGGTGCATCAGTTGGACTCCACTCAGGAACAGGTGTAAATTCTGTGACGTTAACTATCGTTTCCGTCACGTTTTCGTCTAAAGATCCAACGGGGACTTTAATGTCCGGGACAGGTTCTGGTTCAGCGGTCGAAGTCATTTCTCGTCCTAAGTTTTATGAAATATGAAAACGTTTCCTTATTACTGTTTGGAGTTAGTATCAGAAAGTAAGGTGTTAGTTCGGATCTTTATGGAAGACCTTTTTTCTCTTTTTTTTTTTTTCACTTTCTTCTCTGTATTCGTGCTGTCAATGAAGCCGCAGTAGGTAAATCGTTAGTAAAACTGGTCCAGGAAGTAATTTGGTTGGCTGGAGGCTAAATAAAACAATATGATCGTTCGGGTCCTAAACTGACCATCTGGACATTTATGGACGAAGAAAATAACAAAACACAGATCAAGTTTTTGGTTCGATCCAAAACCATCAAGATACCCGATCTAGGACCCTAACGACCATTTCTGTGCAGGGGTACATACATATTTTATGTGTTTTGTTGCCAGAGATGAAAGAATGTTACGATGACAGTTATTTGAGGCAGTGGCAGAAGAATGGGATAAATACATAGCATGCAAAACTGAAAGAACTGCAGATAACTTAATCTGCATTTTGGTATATCAAGATACAGTGATAAAAGCATTTCGTACGGCCGTTTATTTCTTTATAATTGTATTATTTCTTAAGATAATATTTCTTTTCAGGCTATTAGACTCTTTAAGTTCCTATTATTTTTATTATATTTTTTTATTTCCAATAAAAGCTTTAAGTTTCTCTTAATTTGTATCAGCCCTCAGTAAGATGTATAATAATAATAATAATAATAATAATAATAATAATAATAATAATGATGATGACGATGGTGATGATAACGATGATGATTATGAGTACGAGCATCATGATGATGATAATGATGATGATGATGATAACTTAACATATATTTCATTTCAAATTACCAACACCGATAGCTCACTAATCGATAGAAAGGGAGATAAGTGTGTTAGTTTAGTGCACTACTACTGCTTTCATGCTTGACATATTCTGGATGTTTTAAGAGTTACATGTTCCACTTGTATCTGTAATCCGCACATACAGCATATATGTGAATTTATAAATACATATGTGTTTGTTCTGTTTTCTCTTCCCTATTTTATTTGTTGTGCTTGTGTATTCCAGTTCTTTAAATTAATAATAATAATAATAATAATAATAATAATAATAATAATAATAATAATAATAATGATGATAATAATACATTTACCCCTATTTACATGCATTCATGAATTATACTGAGAAGAAGAAAACGTGCGTATGGAAAGAATAGTATATAAGCCTAAAAAAAGTGATTTCCAATATAATCAAACCGATTCACAAGTGATTAAAGATTTTAACTGGATATTTAACATTTCTTAACGGTATATTAAATCAATAAATATAAACAATATGTCTTGTTTATACAGCTGTGATATGGTTATGTTTTATCACTGTCACATTATATACATATATATAAAAAAAAAAATATATATATATATATCTTACTGTTGCTTAAGCTAGGTTATATCAGCGGAATGCTGACAGTCATATTACATTTCATTTACAACTAAATAATGTAACAGTGTGAAGTTATAACCAGTTATTGTAGTAGCAACAGTAAACACCAACTAGAATGTTTTGATTTTACTAGATAGAACATTAATCAGTATGTTTTAAGTTGATCATGCAAAAATGGTAATTGTGTAAAAGAGGTTTTAACAAATACATTTGTGTTTTTTTAACTATGTTTGGATTTAGTTATTTTTTGAGAAATCACTTTTTTAATAACACAATGAGCTTGTTACAGGACAGGACGCAGAGACACACAGAAAGGCAAAGAACGGACGGAAAAGACAATGGGAAACAACAGAGACAATTCCACAAAGCAAACATAATAAATAAACATCTCTGCACAGTGTAGAAAACTGATTGCGAATTTTACACTTATCTTGTATTATATCTTTTATACCAGAAACATTTGCACAATGCTGCTAATTTTACACTGATTCTATGTTTTATTCAATATTTATTTTATATCAGTTTCCAAAAAGTAATTACATACCACAAGAACAAAAACGACAAAGAAATGTTTGTCATTCATTTCGTTAAAGAAATTAAATCATGAAAACGAATTATTTAGGTCCGCTAGGTCTAAAAATACAGTAAAAAAAATTAATATATACTTTATTAATTTCTATACGAGAGATTTAGAAATATGTATCGAACAATTATTTCTTTCGTTTTCATTTCTTTCAAGATATTAAATCTTTAATCAAAAGACGAACTAATTAGGGCCACTAAGATTCAAAACCAAACAGTCATAAATTAACACATTTAAAAAAACAAAAATTGGGAGCTGTATTAATAGCTGCCTTATAACTCAATAAAATTAAATAATGACGATGAATATAATAGAAAGATTTAAATTATATATATATATAAAAATAAATATATACACATACACACAAACACATACACACATACACATATATACATATATACATATACACACAGCACTGTGATATTTATCTAGGTTGATATACTTCTACTTGAGTATACACATAAAAACGAGTATATTGGATTTCTCATGCGATGTTAAAATGCAGATGTCATGCGTTTCCTCTGACCCTTGATTCTCAGATCCACCCGAGCGCTTTCCTTTCTCCCAGCCAGGTTCTCCCAGGTGCAGGAGTAGATCCCGCTGTCCTCGAGTCGAGCCTTGATGATGACGAGAGACCCGTCGCCTGGAATCTGCAAGTTAGCGTCCTTCATCACCTCCAGCTTGTGTCCGTCCTTCTCCCAGGATACCTGCACAAGTAACACATAGAGCCAGTGAATATATATATACACACATATTGTATACACATATTGTGTGTGTGTTTGTGTTTATATCTGTATATATTCACCGAGTTCAGTTGAGAAAGACGCATACATAAAACGGTTATAAAATATTCTTTGTTTTTATATTGTCTTGCTTAGAGTAATCACTAGCAGCAAGGCTTAAATTAAAGCACATGATAAACTATATAAACTGTAAACAGTCTACTAGAAAACCCGAGTAGGACTGCTGCTTAAACTTATCACACTAAACACCCTTAAACAGTGAGAGCTGCAGATCTGAGCCCTACACGTAAAGACCAGTCCCAAATTATATTGCAGTTACTTAACGAAGACACAGTTAAACTATGAAAACGTCTGTCTATAATATAAATAATACTATAATTCTTGTTCACACAAATCTTTTCTTAATGATAGCTCTTTATTAGAATACAAATTCGCACATTAGACAAATCCTGAATGAAGGAAACGGAATACGTACCACGGGATAAGGCACCCCCATCACATTCGGACAGTTTAGTGAAACAAGCTGTCCTGCATTTCCAGTCTCAACTCTCGTTTTTTTCACTGACTCTCCTTTGATAACTGCAAGTTTAATTATTTTATAATATAACAAACAGTCTAAAAAATACGTTTGTGTATCTCTACGTTACTGGTTTATTTGTAAATGGTCACTGATACTTTACTAAAATTAGAATATGAACAAAGAATATTTATCAGCAAGCGAGAAGAATGAGATATTGTGTTATATATGAGACAAATTCGAATGGAAGATGAGAAACAAAAATTGCTGTCAGACTGAGGATAAGGCGCCTCTATAACATATAATTACTCAGTCTGTCATGTTAAAAAAATAACTATAACTCTACCACAATGACTCTATCGCCGTTCTGTATTGTAAAGCAGTATGTTCTTTGTGTGTTTTTTTAAATTTAGCTCTTGCAACCAATCCATTAATTACTTAAACAACAACTGAAATATGAAGAAGAAAACGGGGACGACGTTTTCTTAACACTTACAAGCAATCTTTGTGACTGCGGCTCTGCTGCTGACAAACTGCTCAGTGTTATCACCCGACATTCTGTACCAAGCAAAGCACTGACAGCTGTATTCCGAGTCGCCGCCCGTGCTAGCCACGTCTTCACGAGTCACGGAGTACGACGCCATCAGCGACATCTTCTTCGTTTCCTTGTCGTAGTGCTCCGACAGTGTCACTTTAGCAGGATCGACGTGGGCTTCGTTGCAGTAGAACGTGATTTTTCCGGTCTTCTCGGCTCGACACGACAACACGACCGGCTTTCCTTTTATTATGTAATTCATGGGACTCGGCCCGTCTACGAATATCGGGGGACCTTCTGTTGCTTCTGTGATGACTGGTTGCACTGTTTTTACTTCTTCTTCTTCCTTGCCCTCTGGCGTTGGCTCAGGAAGCTTTTCGCCTGCTTCTATGAAAACAAATAGAAGAAAAAAAAACAAAAAATGTACGTTTTGACGAGAAAAGGAGTGTGAATTTGTTGTTTACTTTATTATTAGCAAAGGTTGCTGCTAAAACCCGTTAATGGGAAAACTAAAACCTTTAATGATCTAAAACAATACATTTTATTTTAAATGGCTAATGATTAAATGCATAATTTTAAAAAGTTAAGGAATAGGATTTCGTTAATATTTTTTATTTTAAATGATTCAGATATTTTTGACAATATACTCTCTTTCTCTTTCTTTTTCTTTCTTTCATTCTTTTTCTTTCTTTCTCTCTCTCTCGTAAAACTTTTCTTAATTAATTTTCTGAATAATATCAGTTTTATAGTTTTTCTCTTACACGTTTTTAACTGTAACACATCTCCTACAATTCATTAAGAAATAATCATACGTACTATACACTGTGATACGTACTGTACACTGTGATACGTACTATACACTGATACGTACTATAAACTGTGATACGTACTATACACTGTGACACGTACTATACTGTGATACGTACTATACACTGTGACACGTACTGTACACTGTGACACGTACTGTACACTGTGACACGTACTATACTGTGATACGTACTATACACTGTGACACGTACTATACACTGTGATACGTACTGTACACTGTGACACGTACTATACTGTGATACGTACTATACACTGTGACACGTACTGTACACTGTGACACGTACTATACACTGTGATACGTACTATATACTGTGATACGTACTATACACTGTGACACGTACTATACTGTGATACGTACTGTACACTGTGACACGTACTATACACTGTGATACGTACTATACACTGTGACACGTACTGTACACTGTGACACGTACTGTACACTGTGACACGTACTGTACACTGTGACACGTACTATACACTGTGATACGTACTGTACACTGTGACACGTACTGTACACTGAGACACGTACTGTACACTGTGACACGTACTGTACACTGTGACACGTACTGTACACTGTGACACGTACTATACACTGTGACACGTACTATACACTGTGACACGTACTATACACTGAGATACGTACTGTACACTGTGATACTACTATACACTGAGATACGTACTATACACTGAGATACGTACTATACACTGTGACACGTACTATACACTGTGACACGTACTATACACTGTGATACGTACTATACACTGTAATTTCAATCCGAGGGGACATGCGTTTTCCAGCTGGGTTCTCGGCAACGCACACGTAAATCCCTGCGTCTTGCTCACGCATTTCTCGGATAACCAGACTTCCAGTGCTGCTCACACTAAAATTAGGATCATCTGCTTCATTAATCTTGTGGTTATCCTTCAGCCAGTAAATCTGAAGTGAAATACAGAAAATGACAGTTTTCAGTAAATGACTGAATAATGGGTGAACAGTTTCTAATTACATTTTAATAATGGTGATACGTAGACGTCAGACCTATCATCTGTGTTGGATGAAGCTCAGAGGCTCGCTACACAGCAGTTATTTCCCGTTCCAACTGTTTCCTTAAGACTTGTTCATGATAGGCTAAGGCAAATTTTAGTAATTTTTTTTTTTTTTTTTTTTTTTTTTTTAGCTGTTAAATTCTGTTTATCGGGAAGTGAAAAATGAATATATTTTTAATGGTTCTGTATGTTGAAAACTGAAAAGACAAAAAAATCAAAATAAAAAAATCAGCAGTGATAACTAACCGTTGGTTCTGGATTTGCTTTTGGTGGCCTGCACGGTATTTCAGTTGTCACCTTCATCTCCACACTCTGACTGACCGGCTCCTGCATGAATCGCTTTTTAATATCTGAAAAAAACGAAAATATTTGCTGTATCTCTGTCTTTATACTCGCATGCTTAAAATGTTGCATGCTAACTCAATGCTAATTCGTAATTTTATGCATGATGAAAAAAAAATGAGTTTGTGTATTTCTCTACAACTCTGTACAATTAGAGTAACATTCATTTATTAAAAAATATCTAAAATTTACAAGTCTTAAACAATTATCTGAGATTTGAAAGAAAAAGAATTATTCCACATAATTTTTCAGAATAAATATTGAAAAAAAAAGAGAAACATTTAAGGTAAAGTAAAATTCCTTGTTTTTCAAAAAAGTTATTATACATTAAAAAAAAGGCGAAAAAAAGTTATTATACATAAAAAAAAAGGCGAAAAAAAGTTATTATACATAAAAAAAACGAAAAAAAACAACAAAAAATTTAGTACTTACAAGCGATTTCAACTCTGGTTTTCTTTGACATTCTGATCCAGTCCTGCGCTTCAGGCAGAGCGTACAGAGCAGTGCACTCACACTCGTAGTGGTCGTAATTTTCTACGTTCTGTCTCTTCACTGAAATGCTTCTTTCCAGAATCTTCAGATTGGTCTCCGGGTCGAAGGCCGTGTACGTGTCGTTGAACGCCTCGGGCACCGTCACTTTGTTGCAGGCGAACGTGAGATGCTCGGCACCCAGAGTCCGGCACGTGATCGTCACCGGTTTGTCCTTGATGATGTAGTAAACCGGTTCTGGCAGCTTCGTGAAAATTGGCACCCCGGGTGTCAACACCGGCACGGTCGTTTCTTCTGGGGTCGTAGACGTGGGCTCTGCCGTCGTTTCTGGCTCTGGTTCCGATGTTGGTGTCGGAGACGGTTCTTCCGTTGTTGATGATTCAGATTTGTCGACGTCTTCGCCTGTTGAAGAAGCCGTGGTGAAACGTTAGCGTGGAACAAAGTCTGACCTCGCTCGTATAAGTTTTCACTCGAACAGAGAATGAAATTTTAAACTACCGCTGCTTGAAACAGTTCTGAATAGATCGTTAAGATATTTGTAGATAGTTGATATTTATAAATATTTATGACTTATGAACTATACAAGGTAAATAAATAAATAAATAAAAGTTTAGAAAAACAATCAATAACACCAACAACAACAATAAAAAAAAATAATAATCATAATAATAATAATAATAATAATAATAACAATGTTTTAAGCGATACTGTAACAAGAACAGAAACAAAAGGAAACAAACCCTTCACCTAAAACCAGTTCTATGAAACGTTGTGTCTTGCCGATTGCTTAGAACAACAAAAACAACTACTGAAGCTGAAACAAAATTAATTAGTACACATGCTCTTAGCTGAAACGTGTGGAAATAGCAGGCTACAGTAGATGCACATGGACAATAAAATACCAGCTGTATTACATATAGATTTGATTCATAGATATACTCCAGGTAATATATATATATATATATATAGTAATATATATATAAATAAAATAAATATATAGATATATTTTAGGGTTCCAGAAAGTAATAAGGCTTTGAAAGAATTTCAGATATAACGGTAATACTAATAATTTGAAAAATATAAAAATTTTGTAACAAAAATCCATGGGCATTTTTCTTTTGTTTATTTTTCTATAACTCGAAAATTGCTTTGTTAATAACAGCCGAATCAAAAGCAAACTTAAACACCGCAAAAAAAAAATTAAACGATAAATAAATAAATAAATAAATAAAAAGAATGTAATGGTCAGGTAATGATGTGGATAAAATCAAATATATAACAGGTAGGTGTTGGATAATGTGTATGGTATTATTATGTCAAGATGACCCCAGCAGACATGCACTGAACCAGAACAACAGCATGCACAAAGTATGCTGTACAAAAATAAATAAAACAGAGACTGCTATAGCGAGACGAAAACTGAAGTAAACAAATAAATAAATAAATTTAATATAAAAATACAATAATAAAAAAATAAATAAATAAATAAATAAATAAATAAGTAAATAAGTAAATAAATAAACCAAATAAATAAATAAACCAAAACAAATAAAAAAAATTATTGTAATTATTCTACATTCGTTTATAACGACAACTGATCTGTATTCGTTTATAAATGATAATTATTTATTCACCGTTAAAATAGATTTTTCTTTCTTTGACAATTATTATTACAGTATGAGGTTAAAAATAATAAATACCCTATTATTCTTTTAGATACATTATTATTATATATTTAATCAAGTTTATTATATTTTCATTGAAAAATTATAATTAACCAACAGTTTTAAATATGATTTTTACTATAATCTTTTGGTTTTCGTTCATTCTAAGATATATAAATATGTAATATATTCTAGAACAGTGTACCTACTTAAATTTGATGATGATGATAATAATAATAATAATAGAAACATTATTCAATTTCTTTCTTAGTTATTTCCGTGCCAAAATTCATGAATATTTTCAGTTATTATCAAAGATTTTCTCAGAAGTTATACCATACACTGAAAAGGGTCAGAGGTAGTAACTTGTTCTCTCTAGTTTTCAGAATAAGAAATACAGCATACCTTGTGTAGCCAACTGTATGTTTAAAATATTACTTTATATAATTATAGCATACGTAATTAACATAACAGTGAATTTCACGCAAACCTCTCTGTTTATTTACCTTCGATAGGAGGAATGAACATTTCTGAAAAGAAGTCATCGTCAGAAATGTATGCACGTTTATTGTAAACCTGGAATCTTTATATTAAACTTCGTGTTTTTGCTTTTAGTTTGACTTTAATTAGTTTTGAAATAATGATCTTTTGTATCATATGTGAAATCATCTGTTATTTCTTTTATTGATTTTTTTTTTTTTTTTTTTTCATATCATGAAAGCCATCTTGACATATAAATTTTATCTTTTTGTTAATTTTTTTTTCTTAACTGATTTTTGATTAATCTGATTAATTGTAATTTTAGTTCGTTAAAATATTCCAATTTCGGTTTTAAACACAATTTTTCTTTTTCTTTTTTTTTTTTTCATTATAATTTTAAATAACGAATTATAATTTTTTTTTTTTTAAATAAATTTCTTCACTATTCCCATTTCGGTTTCACTTAAACACAATTTTTTTTTTTTTTTTTTTAAAAAGGTGTAATTTTACATAACGAACTAAAACTGGAGTGTCTCTGGTTCAAATCCTCGACAAGGAAATGTAACACAGCTTACGTTCCCACACGACCTCACCTTCCAACGTGAGGAGGGCCGGCTGCGACATCTTCATCCCGGCAGGGTTTTCAGCCTCGCACTTGTAGGATCCGGCGTCGGAAAACTTCACGTTCCGGATGACCAGCTGACCACCGTCCAGCAGGACCCTGATCCTTCTGTCAGAGTGCGCGTCAATTCGCGCGCCATCTTTTGACCAGTACAGCTGTAAATACAGTTAAAACTTGTTGCGTTATCTTATGAACACTAATGCATTTATATATTTAAATATTACGATTAAAACATATTAATGAGGTGGTCTTTGTTTAAGGTCTAAAGCTGATTTGTTGAAGCTTTTTTACATCAAGCCTTATAAGGCGAATTATTTCCAGTAAGTACTCTGTGTAACAATGAAAACAATGCTTCTGATAAAGATTTAAGTTACCAAAGAGCACGTTACTTTTATGAACCATCTCAAAGGGCGAAAAAGTATTTGTCAACAAACCTTATTAATATATTAATATATAACAGTTGCCTTAGGAGTCCTCGGTAAATGAAAACAAATATATATAAGCGTTTCCATCGAGAGGTTTGAAATCGCTGAATTTCACTCTAATCTGTAAATATTCTCACTGAGAAATGCAAGATTGTTCTCTTTCACTAGTATTACAGTAACCATACTATTTATATTTGTCATCTACTGATTAAATACTGATACAAATACGTATTTCATCTTCAGTAAGTGTAACTGCGAAAGCTAACCTTTGGTTTCGGGTTTCCTTCTGGCGCCGAACATTCAAAGGTCGCTGTTTCCCCACGCTTCACAATCTGGTCTCTTGGTTCCTTCTGGAACCGAAGTCCCAAATCTGAATTTATAAAAGGAATTCATATGAATAAATAAATAATAAAATAATAACAACAACAACAATAATAATAATAAAAACACACAGAAAACTCAAAACAAATGGTAATTATATTGTGTGCACAGTTACATGAAGTTTATAAATATAGAATAAATGTTTAATGAGAAACCAACATACACATACATACAGACACAAACACACACACATATACATAACACATACATACATACATACATACATACATACATACATACATACATACATACTTACATAGACACACACACACACACAAACATACCCACATAAACATACCCGCCACAAACATTCATGGGTACCAAAAAGAAATTATACTAACAAGCAGTCACGACTTTTCCCTTGGAACTTTTGTGGATTTGCCACTTCTGTGAGCCAGTGACCTTGTACCAGGCAAAACACTGACAGGTGAACTCAGTGTCGCCTTGGAACGACTCAACCTGATAACGTGTCACGTTCGTCGAGGCTTCGATAATTCGTTTGTTTGTCCTCCTGTCTACTTCCTGTCTCACTTTAGCTTCCTCTCGATCCAGTCGCTTACCATTGCACCTGGTAAAAATGATTGCATTGTTAGTTTTAGATTTCTATTCATTTGTTTTATGTCGTTGAATTTAATAACTAAACGTTTTATTTGATACGGAAATATGCCTGTATTTAAAAGGCTAACAGTGTCAATGTAACTGGCTTAATGCTAGCTTAGTACTTCCATTCAATGTATTAAATAAAAACAGTTTCTCCAAACAGTATCTGTGACAGACGCACGTAGGAAAACGAAACACAGCTTACCTCATACTAAGTAAGTCTGAACCGTACACCTTGCACGTCAGTGTCACGTAATTCTGTCGTGTTATGTAATAGAACTCGTCCAGATCTTTCTGGAATGAAGGTCTTCCTGGAGGGGGGCGGGTCTCGAGAGAAGTCTGGGTCACAGCAGGCGCATGCGTGGTGAAGTCCATAGCTCTGTCTGTACAACACGATTATAACACAAAACTTTACAACTCATTCTGTCACTTACACAAAACACGACTGACTGCAAGTTACAAATGTTAAACACAAAATGTCGAGGTTAAAAATGTAACCGTTTTTAAAGTTTGTTGCTGCTTTTGGTTTTTTTTATTTGTTGTTGTTTTTTGTTTGGCTTTTTAATTGTTGTTTTTGTTCTGGATTTGTTTTTGTTTTTTTGTATTTATTTATTTATTTGTGGTAAATATCAACATCAGTAGCTTACGCTATATAAACATAACTGAATCTATAAATCACAGAATTGTGTTTTATTCTGTTTGTTTCAGTTGTTTACCTGACACTGTTAATCTCGCCTTTCCGCTCGTTCTGCTGCCAGCGATGTTGGTCGCCATGCAGGAAAAGTCGGCCATGTCTCTCCGTGTGACACGTGACACTGTCAGCACTCCGTCTCGCACTCTGATGTTCTGGTGCTGTCTCTCTGAAACCCTGGCACCATTGCGCATCCAAGTAATCTGTGTAACCATAGCGGAAAAATAAAAAATCTCTTTTATGATCGCAGTAGCAAGTGTAGATGTACTGAGTGTTATTTAATGATCCAGCTTGGGTAATGAAGTAGTCAAGCTCATTTAATGGATTTAAGTAATAAAAAATACGTTCAACATGGATGTAAACAGAGGTTAATTTTTATTATGATTTAAAAGTTGTATTTTAAATATTTTTTACGTACCATATATACATACATATATACATACATACATACATAAATACATACTCATGTACAAGCACACATACATATACACATTCACACATATATACACACTAGAACACTCGTATACAAGCCTATGTAGAGTCCCCACACATGTGCGTGTGTACGTGTGCGTATGTTTGTGTCGACTACGTACCTCTGGTTTTGGTTCGCCCTTTGGCGGCTTGCAAGTGAATTTGACTGTTGAACCAGGTTTTACTATTTTGTCGCTTGGCTCCTGGACAAATCTGTTTCCGATCGCTTTTTAAAAAAAAGTAAATAAAAATTAGAATGTCAGAAATAATAATTAAAAAAGGAAAAGAAATAATAATAATAATAATAATAATAATAATAATAATAATAATAATATGAAACGTAAAGAATAGAAACAAAATTCTTAACAAACTTGTACTCAGTCTGTTCGGAATTTTTCTTTTCGTGAAAAAAAAAAAAAAAAAAGTTACGAAACGTAGGAAAAACATGAACACCCACGCTTTGTTACTTACAAATATAGGTAAAGAAAACTGTAACTTGACAGCATACAAACCACACTGCAAATATTTATTTAACTGTAATATATAGTAAACACATGTGTGTATGTGTTATGTATGTATGTGTTGTCTGCTTGAAGAGGCTGACAGTACATACAAGCAAGCTTTACGACTCCTGTCACACTTTTCGTGCTGCTCCATCCTGCGTCTGTGAAGAACCAGGAGTGACATTCACAGCTGAAGTCACGACGCGAGGCTGCTTTGTGCTGCTCCACAGAGGAAGCGGTGATGTCGTAGCGCACGCTGATTATCCCAGCACTTCGGTCCTTATGTTTCTCTATGTTCCCGTCAGGAATTCTCTCCCCGTTACATCTGAAAAAAAAAAAAAAAAAATTATAATAATAAAAAATAGAAGATAAAATTAATGAATACCTTATATAATGCATTAAGAATTATAAATATTCAGTGCACAAGTTTATGCAATTTTTGTATCGTTATTTGTGTATACTCCTTTTAAAACTTTTAAGTAATCTACAGTGTTTATTAAAAGTATAATAATTATGCTTATTCTGTCGTAATACGTAGAAAACCGCTGCACAAAGAAAAAGAAGAATACAATTTATATAACTGTATATTTCATTCATATTTATGGTTTGTGGATATTGAGACATATTTATTTTACTTTTGCTTTATTTTTTTTTTTTTTTTTTTTTTTTACTTTACTTACTTAATTTACTTAATTTATTTTTACTTAAATTTTTTTTTTAATAATTATTATTATTATTATATTTTACTTTACGTTTTTCTTTACGTTGTGTTACAACAAATCAAGTCATATTACATTTCATTATTTTATATTATTTAAATCACATTTTGAAACAGTTATCACAATATAGATGTATTCAAAATAATATTATGGGTATGTAATGCATACCTGAGTTCTAAAATTTCTGCACCCTTTACTCTGCGCTATATTATTTTATTTTATTTAAAATACATTTATTAAAATAATTATCACAATTCATTCAGCATAATATTTATGGATATGTACCTCAGTTCTAAAATTTCTGCACCCTGTACTTTGCACTTGATGGTGACGGGTTTAGCTGCTGTGACGTAACTCATGGCGTTCGGCTCTTCCATGAACCCCCCTGAACTTGCGGCGGGGGAGTCTGATGCTTCCAGGTTTTCCCTAGACTTTTCTGAAAAAAATAAAATATATATATATAGTTTGGAATTCTTGTCATCATGGAATATTTATTATTATCATCATCACTGGACAATATATCTTGATAATTTAATCTACGACTAATGTGACGTCACACGCATCGTCGCGATCATCGATAATCGTCTAGGAAATGTGCTGCTGCTGTTGATAGTTACCTGTCACAGTCAACGTTGCTGATTTGCTCTCTCTGCGTCCAGCTTGGTTACGAACAATGCAGTTGTACTCTCCAGCATCCGACATCTTCACAACGTGGATAACCAGCGAGCCGTCGTCGTTGATGACGATGTTGTTGTCGGTCTCCGGAGAGAGTCGTTTTTTGTCCTTCCGCCATATTATCTGCATCGTAAAACAGAAAATATATTAAATCTGAAAAAAAAAATCCTAAAGAACAAATCAAGCTATTTTCTTTTAAAGAAAACTGGATTCAAATAGAACGAAACGTATTAATGGTCTATTAACATTTATATGCGTATGTGTTATTGCTGTATTTAATACCAATGAAGTTATATGGACGATGACTCCCGGTCCCAAACGTTTATCGTATTTTTTGTTTAATATTACTAATAGAAACGACAAACACAACATATCCTATAAGACTGAGTACATTTGTTGGCACGATCGCAACATTAACAAACCTCTGGATCGGGGTTTGCCTGGGGTGGGGAACATTTCATCATAACTTTGGATCCAACTTCGGTTGTTTGAGAAGTAGGTTCTTCATGAAACTTTCGCTTTAAATCTGAAATGTAGAATAATTACATCTGCTTAGAGGTCTCTATTTTTATCCAGACGAACTATATATCCGTAGAAAGATGTTAAAAGTATCAGGAAAAAAAAAAAAAAAAAAAATGAGAGAAACAAAATCCGTGCAAATGATGTGTATCTTACGTCAGACCAGCAATGGATAAACATTAATTCTGACGGAAATTAGTAGTGATATAGTTCTGTGATACTTCAACTATATGTTCATTTGCAAACGCCAAAAATGTCACCAAAACATAAAATAGGTTATGATGATGATAATGATGAATGTAATGATGATCATGATGATGCCCATGATGATGTCGATGATAATGTTAATGACAGTGACAATGATAGTGATGATGATGATGATGATGATGATGATGATGATATTTTTTTTTTTTTTCATAACGATGTTGAGTCATAATACTAGAGGAACCGAACGAAATTGATCTCTCTCTCTCTCTCTCTCTCTCTCTCTCTCTCTCTCTCTCTCTCTCTCTCTCTCTCTCTCTCTCTCTCTCTCTCTCTCTCTCTCTCTCTCTCTCTCTCTATATATATATATATATAGAAGTTCATGCAGAAAAGGTATTCACTTATCTGTTACGTCGGCACACCCGACATCAGTAAAATTATCTTTCCCCAACTGCATTTGTGATAAAATATTTCTGTATTTCAAACTGACTTGATATGCGTGACATTTTGTGATAAAGTGTTGTAGAAAATACGTCTAATCCCGCTTTAATGAGAAACATAATCATTTAACTCGATAGACCCGCACGCTACTGATTTTCAACCATTTCTTGTGCGGAATTAATTTTAATTTACCACGACATATATTTATGATAATACACAATATTCAAAACAGAATTAACCTACAATTACATCATTCTTAACACTGACTACTCATATCCTCGCTTTATTTAATCATCATAACTAACAGCTTCATCACCATTGTTGTCTCGTTATGAATAACATCATCATTATCGTTAAATTAATCCAGACACTAAATTAATATTGATAAAAAAAAAAAAAACAACAACAATAGAAACATAATCATGAAAACTTTAAGATTTTTATCCCAAAGACATGAAGAAAGAGAAAATATAAATTACACCGATATACAGCAGGCTCCTCCATTACCATTATCAGTGACTATCGATAAAACGCGCACTGAAAGTTATATATTTTATTTAAAATGCAAGAGGAACATCTGCTGATAGCGAGAGAGTGAGGGCTATAAATACAGATTGCTGGTTTTCTCATTTTATCTCACGACTTATTTCCCAAACCATTCTGGCTTTTTCGGAGACTTACGATTTCGGTTTCACATAGTATTAGATTTTTTTTCTTTTTTTTCCCCCTTATCCCCAATAAATGCCACATAAGACAGTCTCATCGATAGTTCTCTTCAATTACCCTAGGCGTGGCGTACCTGCAGTCGAATTCCGAGAATAGGTGCACCGCGATTTTGCTGGCAAAAACCCAGTAAGCTTTGACTGATGGAAAAAATGATGAAGGCATTTTAGAAAGCTGCCTTTTGATGTTTCCCAAAGCAATTCTTGCCGCTTATCTTCTCTCACTGAGATCGCTAGAGAGTCTGATACAGCGTGTATGGTTACCTTCACGCCATTACGTATAATTTAACTTATTTCCGTAGTCAAGATATTAAAAAAAAAAAAAACTAGCTTTTCAACACGAATTAGACGTTAGATACTGTATTAACGCTAACAGTGAATCGAGTTCATCATACGTCAAAACAAATGCTTTCAAACAGTATATAACTGATGTATATTTAGCTGCACAAACGCAGGTGTACACCCACACAATTGTAATATATCTATATCTATATCTATATCTATCTATCTATCTATATATTTTATTTATTGAAAATATGAAAAGGCTGAAATATTTTAAATCCTAAATTGACATAATTATGAATATTTTGTACCACAGAAAGTGTTAAACTGCAATGTAACAGCTAATTTCTGATAAACAAAACAGGTACATAACAAATGATGTTATCACATTCTGACAAAACAGACAGTGCTATCATAACAGATGATGTTATCATATTCTGACAAAACAGACAGTGCTATCATAACAGATGATGTTATCATATTCTGACAAAACAGACAGTGCTATCATAACAGATGATGTTATCATATTCTGATAAAACATGTACAGTGCTATCATAACAGATGATGTTATCATATTCTGACAAAACAGGTACAATGCTATCATAACAGATGATGTTATCACATGCTATCATAACAGATGATGTTATCACATTCTGACAAAACAGACAGTGCTATCATAACAGGTGATGTTATCACATTCTGACAAAACAGACAGTGCTATCATAACAGATGATGTTATCACATTCTGACGATGTTATCACATTCTGACAAAACAGACAGTGCTATCATAACAGATGATGTTATCACATTCTGACAAAACACATACAGTGCTATCATAACAGATGATGTTATCACATTCTGAACAAAACAGACAGTGCTATCATAACAAATGATGTTATCACATTCTGACAAAACATGTACAGTGCTATCATAACAGATGATGTTATCACATTCTGACAAAACATGTACAGTGCTATCATAACAGATGATGTTATCATATTCTGACATAACTCGAGTTACAGAGCTCACTGCTGTGATTGTGTTATACGCTAAAAACTGACAGTTAAAATTTTACGCATATTTAATGTACTGATGAGCTCCAGTTTTGACGCATTATTATGAACACATTATTAATATTAATATCGTAGTGAGAGAGAGAGAAAAGAAATTACAGTCAGTAGGCCTATTTCATAAGGATAATAATGTGTGTATGTGTGTGTGTGTGTGTGTATATACACCTACTCACAGATATATACACATTTTACATACACATTTTATATTCATCTAAGTCTATAAAGAACACATAACATGGGCTTACAAGAAAAACATCAGTCACTGGTTATTAGATGGAACGGGAAACAGGTTAATAAAAGAAATATCGAAGTTGTTACATAATGTTAATATAATTCATAGATGGTTATAAAATGTATATGGTATCTGACGATAAAAGAAAATTAAGAACAATAATACGTTGTGGTGCTTTTGCTGATCTTAGTAGTAACAACAGTGGTACTAGCAACATCAGCAGCAGCAGTAAAAAAAAAAAAAAAAAAACAGGAAAAAAAGAAATATAAGCTGCACTTGTAATACTAAAATATTTCATAGACTGTAATAAATTACTTCATAACAAAAAAACAAAAAAAAGTCATCAGACTATTAACATAACGCAAAGACGATTCCAAGGTTTTTTACGTCGTTTGACGAGTGAGACAACAACTTACACGCTACTGACACGACACCACGTCTGCTCCGAGAGAACCGATCCGTCTGCCGAAACGAGTCGTCGTCAGACGCTGCCCACGCTAGGCACTCGCACCAGTATTCCCGTCCCCTGAGCCTCCTCACGTCCTCCTGGGTCACCGTGATGCTGGACTTGGTGACAACCCGCCCGGAGGCTGGGTCGAATGTCTGAAAGTTGTCTGCTGCCTCTACGTCCAGCCCTGAACAGTTGAAGGTGATCCTCATCGCGTCGTAGGCCTCGCACGTCACTCGCACCGGTCTGCGCTTCACGATGTAGTAGTACTCGTGTGGGTGTGTCTTTATCACGGGTAGGCCTTCATTTGAGGTAACTTGGGCCTGCGTGCAGGTCGTAAGGAATGTAACTGTAATAAATAAATAAATAAATAAATAAATAAATAAAAAAAAAATTAATTAATAAATAAAAAAATAAATAAAAAAATAAATTAATTAATAAATAAACAAATAAATAAACAAACAAAAAATAAACAAATAAACAAACAAAAAATAAACATAAAAAACAAACAAACAAACAAATAAATAAATAAATAAAGAAGAAAAAAATTACATAAATAAAAAAAATTAAAAAATTAATTAATTAACTAAGAAAGAAAGAAAAAAATACATTAAGAAAGAAAGAAAGCAAGAAAGAAATGAAGATGTATCAGCTTCATTGCAAATGCATATAACAAAGTTTTCAGTTCTATGACGAAGTTATTGGTACATCTCTGTATCACACTTTCAAGTCGACTGTTTAATTCAGTGTAATAATATTCAGTAATGTAGGACAATATACCTCAGATATAACATACTCTCTGACAACAATTAGTCTTAAGGATCATATCAGTCTTGGACAATGTTCAGGCTAGAACAAACTATTTTAAATAAATAAATAAATAAATAAATAAATAATGCCATTTTGCAAAATAATTTACTCAGTTTATCAAGGTTATTTATTATTACTATTTTTATATATATATATATATATGCTCTACGTTCGGAATGACATCAAGATAAAAGTTATGAAATATTATGTCAGTTTACGTGCATCTTTACAAGCATGTTATTTATTATCATACTTTATTATCTGCAAAGACCGGTCTCAAAATACGGCAATAAAATTATCCTAGCAGCGAAGAAATACGTGAAAATTATTTAGGTCGTCTTTGCGTTCAGTGAAAAGTATGCTTCAAACAAAATAATTAAAATACATTATTGTTTTGTTGTTGCATCAGAGTTATTTATTCCTCTGCTTAATATACTGAATTGTAATCTGGCGTTTTATGTTGACTGTGTGCAGTGAAAACCATTACATTAGGCTAGAATACAGTAATCTTTTCAAATATCAGGTGTCACCTATTTATACCAAACTGTAATACACGCTTCTCTCTGGTTATCGTGTAAGATACCGTTAGCCCCATATCAGTGTTAATTAAGATTTAAAATAAATAAATATATAAAATTAGCAGAATCGTCAACAATTTTAATAACAATATTCCTTGTTCCAGTTGTGTTGCTGGTGTTAGTAGCAGTAGTAGTAGTAGTAGTAGTAGTAGTAGTAGTAATAATAATAATAATAATAATAATAATAAGAAGAAGAAGAAGAAGAAGAAGATGATGATGATGATGATGATGATGACGAAGAAAAAAAAAAAAAAATAAATAAATAAGCTGCACTTGACATCGTGGTCAATCGTTCAGTTTGCAAATGAAATCCTCACAGCCTGGAAACACTACATTAAGAAGATAATAATTGTATTCACTCACGTGCTAAGGTTAACAGACAAATAGTACAAATCCCCATCGTGATTCCCCCTGCCCTATCTGTCTTGAATGGATCGCTAACTCCCTGTCCCTTCGTTCCGCAACGAGTAATAGATCTTCAGTCTGCAAGAAATATAAAAAACATTAGCATAAAAAAACAGTATAATTCGTTTGTGTCAGCAAACAAAGATTATGTAAATGACATGCTTGTACAGAACTGAGATAACAGTACAAGAAAGACGTACGTACACAAGAAATGTTATTCTGACACAACGTTTACGTAAAGAAAAAAAGAAAAATACGTATTATGTTTTCTCTGGGAGAGAAAGCTAAGTAAATTACACCGATCATGGGTTCTCGAGATACGAAAGATAAGCGAGGATGGAGGAAGAATCAAATATCAAATAAAATACTCAGTGGTTAAGTAATGAATAAAATAAAATGGAAAATGGACAACGTGAATGTATGAAACATATACTGACTGACTGGTTTTTATAAATAATAATAATATTAATAATAATAATAATAATAATAATAATAATAATAATAATAATAATAATAATAAAATCAACATTACAATAAATCGTTAAAAATTAAATACTTAGAGCTGGGATCATTAGCTGAAAGATCAGTTCAGATACTCCACTGGATGTTTTTTTTCGTTCTAACCACGCATTGTTTCCAGATAAACGTATTTATGAGATCACAAACAAAAATCTAAACAAAATTAAACAAACAAAACCCCTCCCACTTGCCAAGATGAGAGATCAAATTACGACTATAAAATTACTTTTTAAAATTTAAAACAATGTTACACGCCCTACTTAAAAACTCTTCTTTCAACATCATCATTAAACCTACACGTTTGTATACATGTTGTATTGCAGAAAAGGCAAAATAACAAAACATAAATATGATATTGCTTCAACTACGAGCGATGTGTTGTGTATTGGCTTAACTATTGTTGCTAAGCTACGGCTTGAAAGAAGATATGTTCAGTGAATACCAACCAGATTTACATGCACATTCCAGTGTGTCAAGACTTCTTTTTATAATCATTATGTATGTGTGCGCGCGCGTGATATTTGTGCAAGCGAGTGCGTTCGTTTTTTTATGTTTCGCTAACTTGTGAAATCTTTCGATGAACCAGCAAGTTTGCAATAATATCAGCTCAGACGAAAATAACAGAAAACTGCCCTTGATCCAGAAATAGCCTAGCTGCGCCGCTTTTTAGTTATTTATTTATTTTTGCTTGTTTGTTTGTTTGTTTGTTTTTGTTGTTTGATAATTTGTTTGCTTGCTTCTTTCTGTGTTGCTTCATTTATTTGTTATTATTAACTTTCATGTTTTGAAATGATTGTAACAAACACACACACACACCTAATCTTAGAAAGCTTAACCAAAATATCCAGTGATAAGTCCATCTAGGATTGTCATATAACGTATTTGAACTGTGGATAAAGTTGTAACGTATTTTGGTGATAAAATACTGATAAACTGTTTTTGCCAAACTTAAGTTAAAACTTTTATCATTTAAGAAGAAGAAGAAAAAGAATCTGCCTATGCTGACTTCATACAAGTATTCTGTTTATTTAGACAAAGATAACAAAACATACAGAATCAAAGAATATTGCTCTGGAATATTTGAAACTTGTGAAACAGGTGCGGCATCATGTCAAATTATTATTATCATTATTATTATTATTTATTTTTTTGGGTGTGTAGAGATAAAATTTTGAAACAAAATACCACTTGTCGTGGTCAAGCATGCAGTCATACATCAACATGGCGGACTTGCTGGTATCACTTTCACGAACGTGAACGTGAGTTATGATCATTTTTATGCAGTGAGTACAAGAGTCTGCTGGCGAGAGTTCAGCCCTTCACAACCTCAAGGCGTGATACAAATTGAGGGTATTAGTCCGCCCGTCCATCACGTGTCAGGGAGGTCGCGAAGTTTGGATCTAAAACTGCAAACTGAACGAGACTCGGGTCTGTTTTTTCAACGCTCGAGATCACAGTTTTCTGTTGAAAGGTTGATGAACGTTTCAGTACTGTAACAAAACCGCTCTACGACAGAAAAGACGTTTGTAAGACTGTGTTAGAGCAGCCGTGTAGCAACGTATCCATTTCATTGTATGTATTTTTGTCTATTTTTTTTCTGAAAATAAAATCTAAGTAGTTTTTTTCTTTCTATATTACTGTTTTGTGGAGGCGGCCTTTCCTAATGATAAAGTAGGACAAGAATGTAAAGACATTTGGAACTGTAAAAAACGTTTTGCACACTGTTTTGTTGACACCCCCACAATTACGTTTTTGTATTTCTAATATGCAGATGAGTACCGGATGAAAGGCATTCTTGTAATACCACAGAAAATCACTTTTAGTAACGTACGTGACAATGTTGTGACACTTGTATCCACTGACATTTTATCCGATCCGCTGACATTTAAATGTCAGTTTTGATAATAACTATCACAACAGATTATCGTCACTATTTTCATATATACAAAGACTCATTCTTGTTGCCATTTCATACATTTAGTGTTTACAGCAGAGAAAAAAAAAATGGCTTTAAAACAGCGTGCAAAATAACTTTAATGAAAATAATGAAAGTTGACAAAACAAACAGTAGTTCGTCTCTAAAATGGTATTGTATGATAGAGAATCTAAAATAGATCAGAACAACAGCAATAGCAGCACAACTATAACATCAACAATGGTAATAATGGTTACGACAACGACGATAATGATGATAACAAAAGGTTGCTCATCGAAAGACAGAGTGTTCTACATTTCGTAAATTTTCTCGAAGACATTTACGAATCGGTTTACAATCCGGGATAAAAATGTTATGTTTATTAATGTTCTTCGTGTTAACGAACAATTATAACTCGCTTCGTCTGATGTTACGATTATGCATGCAGTTTGTACCGTGATAAATGTCGTGTCCAAATATCACACATATATATATATATATTATGGCTGCATTCTGTTATGATCAAGTCATACATACAGCTAAGTGTGGTTTCTCTGTTTAGTGTGTCTCTAATTATAAAGCCAGTTATTCATACTGTTACAAACCATTATAATATCAAATGTCTAATAAATTATGTTCTGTGTTACTGTCTTCAGCAAACATATGATATTGTTTTCTAATTCTACAAAGCTCATTGTAATATAAGTATACCCGCCATCATCATCATCATCATCATTTCTGCGTTGATTTTGGTGTGTCTTCTGTTATGTTGCTCAAAATACAGTTCATCTTAATTATCATCATAATCAACACCAACAACAACAACAACGACAAAATTAATCTATTTGTTAAATATAGAACTGTTCAACAAAAGGAAACCTATATATTATTGAAATTTTTTAATGTTAACATCCATGTTCCAAAAATAATATTTGAAAATATTTTTGGAAGTCGGTTTCCTGCTTCATAATCTGTAAAAAGTTAAGAAATGAGAATCTCCCAAAATGACAGATTACCCAGAATTCAGACGGTCCCAGCGGAATTACAGTATGGTCGTCATTATCATTTGTTTTTCTTTCTCTTGACATAAAGGAGTTAAGAATCACAATTTCCCCCGTACAAGAGCAGCCAACCTTTTATATCTTATTATTTTTTGCTGAATGTACGTTATAGCATTACGATAATTTCTTGAGAATAATTTCAGTCCATGTGTGCGTCTGTTTTGAGAGACTGCACATTTGGTGTTCTTGAAAGGTTCAATAAATTATGCATGCAGTTTGTGTATTTTTAGCTCTGTGTATTACGTCTTCATTTACGTGACGAATTGCTGTATTAGTGTTAAAAATAACAGGTTTTTTTTCTGTATATCATTATTATCTACATTCTGAATTGTAACAGCCACATATGAGATCTAATGACCTTTAATCCTAAAGATTTATTTATTTAAAAATTCAGTGAGAAAGAGATATTTTATCGCTTGTATTTGTTAAAATAGAAACGGTGAACACAAATTGAGCAATAGAAAATAAACATGCATCCATAGCAATCTATTTTTACACGACTCCTGAAAGCTGTATTGCAGTTTGTGATGAATTAGTCTTAGTGGCATTTATATTGTTACCTAAAATTAGATCAACCTTTACGTTCTTTGACTCGCCTGTGCAACCACAAGGATCTCATTTGTACCCATGTTTTTTAATGACGTAAACCAAACCAGGAGCGGATCCAAGATGTACGAAAAGGGGAGGCTCCATCTGTTTTGGATATTCGTAATATTTTTAATTATAAATAACGAAAGGGAAGACTACGCCGCAGCAAGGATCCCGTGGTTACTCGTGTGTAAAACCAGCAAAGACGTTCCAAGTACAATTGAAGTTTTCTCACGCAGATATTTATTTGAACTGCTCCAAGGGCGTGCTGAGACTGGTGTTGTTGAAGCACACGCCCCAAACAGAAAAATCAGAAATGTAAACAAAACATAATATTCACCTCAACAGCTTTGTGTGGTCAGTTTTCTTTGATTTAGTTGTTTGTTCAGGCATTTCATACTTTTTAATTTGATCTTGCAATGATTGGTTGCTGTTTATTCAACTAATACTGGAATAAAGCCTCATTATTTTAGGACCGCAGACCCGTATATTTTCAAAGTTCTGTTTTAATTATGAAATAAATATTTACAAATTTATATATCGCTCCTGTATTAAAAAAAGACCTAAGAGAGAGAAAAAAATACTCTTGGCTTTTACCGATTACCTCGAATTCATGAATAAAATTTTAATTCAGTTCTGTATTAAAATACAAAAATATTTTTCGGCTTGCGCTGGTAAATGTTTCATCACTGATTTTATCACCTGTCTTCAGTTTGATCCGAGTTCCATTTTCCCTGACACAACGGTAGGTAAATCGGTACCTAGATAGATACGTTTATTCGTAGGTAAACAGATAGGTAGGTAGGTAAATAGAATGATACACTGAAATAAACAGACACACAGACAGACAGACATATAGACAAAATAAACAGATAAGATATTATTTATATCCAGTATTGATATTAGCCAAAATCTCTACCAAACGAAAAATATATTTGTTCTGTGTATATGTTCTCGTCTACGTTATAAAATAATTTCATTAGTGTGTCTGATATGTAAAAATGTGCAACAAATGAGAGGATATTGATCCAGGATGTCAGAAGTTAGTTAAAGCCAAGTTCCTTGTTTTGCTCAAAGGTAGGAGCGCTCTGCTGTCGTGAAGGGCAGATGTGGCAGATGTAAGCACGAGAGGAATCTAATTAAGAACGCGAGGCTCGGCTACCATCAAACCTGGAATGGGAGGCAGGCATACTCGTACACCAACACAGTGTATTGTTTAACTAGCGCTTATTATCTGTCACATTTTTCAAAGGGCGATACAAGATACTGCCATAACAGTATTAAGATATTCTGTTTTAATGAAGGCCATACATGCTGGTGAAAACGTGATGTCAAAAGTCATTGTGTGTCTTTTTTATTTTTAATCTTTAAAACCTTTTCAAATATTTTTTGGTCTCTCTTTTTTTGTATTATCCATTCTGAATAGTATCAGCAGTCATGAGGTAAAAGATATCAGATATCTAATACTGAATGTAATTTCACGATATTTTCTGATTTCCAGCTTTTGATGTTTGTAGAGATAACTGTAATTGAATGACGTGTACCGTACATGAATCCGTGGGAACGAACTGGTAAGTGTCCCTCCCATTTTGTTAACAGTCGTTTTGTTTAAATTACATCTGTCAACGCCATGATGATCTCATTTCTGTTTGTGAAGTTCTTTATTCCCTCCCAAGTATAAATTTTGTCATTCCGAAGTCTGCAAATAATATAGATTCAGATCTAAAGGATGCCTCGTCTTCAGTCTGTCGTCACAACTGAAATGCTTAAAAGCTGTTAATGAATTAATATTTTTGTAAACTGTCCAATACAGTTCTAATTATCAGGGTGTATAAAGATGTCAATCACTCAATAATGGACTTATACTTCTAGTGAAATGCGTAACTGAAAGCAAAAAGGAAACGTAATATTACGTTCTACTAAATCAAGTCTTGAAATAAAAATTGTTGTTTAATTAAACGATTTCAGACATAACGACTAATTCACTCTGTTACGGAAAAGGTTTCATAGCTGTCTAGATACAGATATACATTTATTTTATTTTATTGTTGTTGAATCAAGATTTCGAAACTGAAAACAACACAAACAAATAAACAAAACAGATGGTGCAGCATTCACAAAACCAGGACGTTTTTGCGTTATATGATATTGCAGGCGAAAAGTGAAGAACTCAACAGATAAGATGAAGAACTGCAGAGATGGGGAATTCTCATTACAAAATTTGGGGATTTCTCCAGATTGATGGTTTGCCAGTAACCAAGCCAAACAGCAGGTCAAACGGTATTTTTCTTCCACGTAAACAAACAACACAAACCTCAGCTTACAGGATTCCCTGGCTAGATTGTATCGTTGTAAATGGTCGGGTCAAGGTAACGAAGTCTAAATTACATCGCCATTAATTATATAGTACGTTCGGCTCACTTTTACCACTGTTTGTCTTGTAAAATACTATACTTACACTAATAACGACAAATTGTTCAGGTAGTTGTTAGTATTTGAGTATTAGTTTAGCATTCTCTTGGTAGTGGGTCTGCCTTAAAATATAAACAAGAAAATGGTTAAAAAAATAAATAAATAAATAAAATAAATAAATAAATAAGATGTTAAAAAAAAAAATGTTTTAATGGCTAGATAATTTTAGCATCGTTTCCTTTTTGTATTGAGAACCCGTTATATTGAAAAATACGCCACTTAACATTAACCGCTACCATACTGCTAATCAGCTGTACGTATAATACCGTACGCTTTCTTCATTAAGTCATTTAACTGCTGCACTTAATTTAGAATAACAATGCTGCACCACCAGCTATAGAACAGCAGTACTGAACTTCCTTCTGGAGTGCAGCTGGTGAAAAAGGAAGAGCGAAACGTTTGAGAAATTACGTTAACTGCAAGTGTTTCTAAGAGTTTCAAGTGCGATGTTACTAAAACGATAATGACACTGGGTGTAACCAGATCCAGAGTGGAAACGAGTACCTTCCACGAGAGTCGTCTCAAACTGTTTACTAGCAGCACGCGCGAGGTCACTGCTGGTGACCTATCACTTGGCATCAGCTCATCAACTCTCGTCTAAACGAGGCTCGTATCTCGAGTACGTCAACACGTCCAAGAGGAAGTCAGCTCTGTTGTAACAAATCTGTGTTCTTCACGTGTCCGATTCCCTGATTAGTGACAGAGAGAGAAAGCATGGAAGAAGAAAAAACTGCCACGAAAATAAACACATTACTGCAGTTTTAAAACAGGATTCAACTCTTTTTTTAGCCATCTTCTATGTCGTTATTATCTTCTCTCACCTTCTTTCCTTTTCTACCGCTTTCGCTTTTTTTTTTAACACCAGCTCAAATTCATGTATACATACCTACATACACACACACACACATACATACACTGATATACACACGAACACATACATACATACACTCATACATATACACATATACATACTGGTATACAGCACGCACACATAATTACATATGAACCTATTTCATCATACTGTAAGCATGCATACACACAAACACACACAGACACTAGAAATATTAAAACAATGTTTAAATCTACATGAAAGAAATTAAAACATTTTTCAGAGTGCCGAACAATTCAGTGCTGTGAGTTAGATCAAGGCTGTTTGTTTTAAGCGATCTGTTGTTGTTTTTGTTTTTCAAAGCGGCGGTAATGAAAACAATTATAATCGAACAATCATACATGTATTCTGTTTTGTAAATAAACAAAAAATTATCTAAAGGACAATACGAAAATAGGAAAACAATAGGATGTTTATTATTAAAACAAATGCGTAATTCATTCTGACACAAAAAAAGAGATAAAAAATCGGAATAAATAATAATAATAATAATAATAATAATAATAATAATAATAATAATAATAATAATAATAATAACAAGAGACAAGTATTGATGACTACAATTTTTTTGTTTTTCTAACTTTCGTGCCAAACTCCCGGTATCCGTTTAATTAATAAAGTGCGTGTCATTCGAAGACTACCAAACCACATTCTGTGATAAAACCAGACATGGAAACCAAATCTGTGCCTGTGAACGACCGTACACTCTCCGATATACACACAGCACTCAGGTCGCTCCAAAACAGCACTGTGGCCATCATGGGTCTTGGTGCACTTTTGCACATTCCCGTATCTAAACATTTCATCTTTCTGAGGCACGGTTCAATAACATATCACAGAGAATGTGTACATAAACCGTTAAACTGACCCCGACACAGATTGATGAGTTTTTGAAAACGAACACGATTGGCTCTTTGGCTCTCAATAACCGTCCTGTCAAAACTGGACAAGGCCATGGCTAGCGCTGATCGATATCTGGGTCCGATCGTCAATCAGTGCAGGTCATTTGTGTTTGATTCCTGATTGGCGAATCTGATCGGATAACGACGTTTCTAGATTAGACTTTCCAGAACATGTTTTCATGTCCGGGCCACGTAGGACGCAATAAGTGATTCACTGCTGAATCCTGTGAATCGCCCAAACTGAAATATTTTAAGAGTGTACAAATATTTTTAACCAAATAGTAAGATATTCAGAATTGTGAAAAAAATAAAGATGTTCCATTCATTCCAAAATCGGACCATGTTTAATTATTTTTTATTTTATTTTTTACAGTAAAATTTCTGTTTGTGTACGCTCAGTGTGCACGTGTCATTTATTTTAGTAAATGTCTACTTTACTAATAAGTCCTCTATAGTATAGGTTATTTGACCCTCAGTTTTACTGGCAATTCATAAGAATTATCTGAGAAATATTAATCGTGGTTTTCTTGCGAAGAATATTGCCATTGAAACATTTCAGATTTCTAAACGGTATATTCATGGTTTCAGAAACACTATCGAAATTTTAATATAAAGTGTCGCCAAATTATTGCAGACAGTTAATAATTCTAACAAATACACCAATCAAAATGACAGTATCGTTCTAACTGGTGATGATAATTAACATAATTCATGTTAACCTCGTTAAGTCTTGAATAAAAATAAAATTAAAAAAATTTACAAAATGAAGATAAAGTATGAAGTTTTTTTTTTTTCATTTTCGCCGATACAACCTGCCATTATGAGAAAAGAAAAAAAAGTTTAAAACTTTCTAGACGTCCGAGACTTTCGTCTGACCTGCTGCAAACTAAGCGTCTAATGCACTCAGTTAACAGACTCATCCTACAGACTCGTCCCGTTCTGTCCCTGCTGGAGACTGGCTGTTTTATCCGTTTTGACTGCATTTGAAAAAAATTATCTTCTTCGCTTCCGTTAGAAGCTATCAGCAAGCAAAATGTTTTTAGTCAAACCAGCTTAATGGATTTCGTAATCGATAATAATCACAAACCATTTAGTTCAAGAATATAATAAATATTATGTCTTTCTTTTATTTTGAAATCGATTTATTATCGACAGTTTTCGGTCAGTATTTTTATTTAAATATATTCGTCGAGATACGTCATGCTGAACATCTAGAGAGGTCATCTGGACAAGGATAGCAGATGAATGAAAATATTTGTTTTATATTTGATACAAGAAAACTGGAATAATATAATATGAATGCTTAAATCAATTCGACTGATCAAATACCATTACTCGAGTCAGCCTTATACTGTTTTGTTTTCAACAATTGGGCAGATTTTACTCTAATATATAAACAAAGATTAATATTCCATAATTAGCATTTTTAATAAATGCATTGACTTCATGAAATAAGCATCAAGGCAGGAATCAGTTACCTTCCTCGTGGTAACAGTTTTGGTGTCATTCGCAGGATCCTTATTTACTCGTACAGTGTAATAAAAATACATGTTGTAACTCTAATGGACATTTGTACTGTCCAAAGTGAATAAACATCTCTACTATGAAATATCCTGTTATTCCAACAGCAAAAAGAAATCTTGATACTGAGATAAATTCTGCATTTGATATACCAACAAGACGTTTATTAATCTGCGTATGAAAAGGTTTTACAAACTAAGTCTCTTTCGACTTAGAGTGTTCTTTGAACTTTTTACAAATTCATAACTATTATTTAAAACATAGATTTTACTATTTAACTTGTTTAGTCTCTCGGTTAAAAAGGCTTTTGATAACATTTCCCAGTTAAACTGCTTATCTCAGTGGTCATCACGGATGTCTACGGTCATCGGCAAAGAACTGTCGACAAGCCGAAAGGTCCAAAGATTTGCTCTTTAACCTTTTCAAGTGTAAACTGTTGACGTTGGTCCGACAGTCGATCTATTCTTATCTGTTCACAGATCTAATGAAAATAATAACCTAACCGTCTACATGAAATAGATACATCTGGAAACAATTCCGGAAAATCAGAACAGTCTTCGAATAAATGACACTAAAGCGGCAGTCGGTATTTCAACATGGCGCCCAGAAACGTTGTGAGGCCAGAGCGAGGCAGAGAGTTGGTGTGGAAATAGAACAGCAGCGTAAGACAGTTCTAATTTCTGTGTCTGAATGTTCCACCCACAGGTTCCTCATATTTATAATTCGTGTTGTTAAAGTAAACTGACGCCAAAATCAGTTACCCGTAACCTTCCTTATTCGTAGCAGTTTTACTTTTTCATTATGTTCTTTTTTGAATTTTTTAAGTCGTGAAATCGTTTACTACTTTTCCAGAACATGTCACGTGTCCTTATCGTAGGCATAATTTTTAAAATTCGTTCTCGTGGCTATATTAAATAAATTTAAAAAAAAAAAAAAAAAAACAGCTTAAGAATCTTAATATTGAGTACCAGAGATGTAATAATAACTATATTATTAAAAAGATAATAGAAAAGAGTGAATTCATTAGTTATACCCATCCTTCATAACATTAGATGTCTTGCTCTATAAGAATATAATATTATACACCTAGGCACGGGTTTGAAATAGTAGTGTCGCAGAAAAGCGTTAACAACCAGTTGCAGCGGATCGTTCCTGCATCCCACCAAACGCGGAGCAGACTAAGTCCCGCCTCGTCAAACAGTTGCTGAATGTCCAAGATGAGAAATGCACCCCGCAGACGTGCGGAATAAACCACGTACAAGTTGAAAGCGTTAACCGTCTTCCAGCTGTTACAGGCTGGAATCTTAAACATGCGTCTGCCAAACACACCGCTGGAACCAGAGGGCGAAAATATCAGCGAGGTCGAGTCGGTTCAGCGGCTGAGTTAAAGACTAGGCAGAGCTGGAAGCGAAAGATTCCTAAACGAATTAATTTTTTTTTCTTAGCCATATTTTGTACAGCAACGGGATTATTTCGTTGAATCATTATATTATTGTAAAGATACATAAACAATATATATTATGTGCATATGTACATGCTGTAATGTTATGTATAGCCTGGAGTGTGCGTGTATGTTTGAGCGCTGTTGGATATTCAGGATTGGTGTATACGTATATTTTATTGCTTCGGGTGATTAGATAAGGACTGGTTTATATGTAAGTTTTTACCAGTCCCATATAGTTTCAATCATATAACAACCATACACCACACGCACGTTATATTTATTTTGTGTTACGCCTTTAGGATGAGTTGTTCGTCACTTAAGAAAGAATATCATTTATCATCGGGATACCATTTATCATTGATTTACTTTAATCACACAAAGTCATGCAGTAATGTACACATACTCAGAACCCATTTGTTCCTCTTTCTCAAGTTAATAAGAAAACAGAATCATCGACCTGTCATTTCTGTTATATGCATGGATTAGATCTGAGTTTGTTATCATTTTAACCAGCTGGTGGTGATTAGTACAAAATGAGAAATGATAAACCAGTAACTTTCTTCCTCAGCTGGCGAACAGTGATAAGTTCTCTACATTTCACACTGAATAACTGATGACACAGTGTGCAAGACAGAACTGATGATCATTATTTCTGAAATATTTGTAGCCCTTTTCAATGAATCAAATTTAGATATACTACATGAAAAATAATGAAAAAGATTGGATGTATATTTAATAGTTTAGGATATAGTTTTAATTATATTTAATAATTATGACACACACACACACACACATTTAATTTTACTGTTAAAATTTCACAAGTTTAAAAGGTGAGAAATCTTCATTATCTAAAACAAAATGAATAAACAACATTAATACGACTTTATTGTTAAGAAGTATTAAAATAATTCCAAAACAGAGTAATCGTTATTCTTACTTTTATGAATTTTTTATTTTTTTTTTTTTTTTTAAATCCTATTATTTCTCACGTTAAACGAGAGAAAGAAAGAAAAATAAAATAAAAGGAAGAAAAACAAAAACGTACGCCCCTGACATCAAATATCTTTACTTAGTTTCCATGACAACCACGTGCAGAACGTGAAATGTGATGAACAGATATGTAACGTGAACCGACACGCTTATATACCAGCGTTCCGTCGTCCACGGAAAGGAATCGGCGGTATTCGCACATGTTCGTCCTCTTTCCGTATTCCTCGGAAAACCAAGACCCGCTTGCGGAACATGGTCGAGATATTTTCTTACGGTACCCGGTTCAACTGACGACCAGGTCAAATAGCTGACATTCGCTGTGGAAAAAGCCATGTGGTTCCTATGATTTCAATCAGCAGTTACAGGATATCAAAGATATTGTAATTGTCACACCTCTTAACTTCACTTTGACTGAGAGTTTCAAGCACTGGGCTATATCTTTAACTTGAAAAGTCCAGTGAGAACTATTTTCACGTTCAAAACAAATGGATATAGCAGACCGTGGCAAATGCTTTATGCATGTGGGAAAATAGATAAAAACAGGTTTTCATCTTTCTGTAACAGGTAGCGATAACATCAGCTTTAGTGTAGATGCGGGTTTCTTTTCTAACTCTCTCAGCAGATATAACTGTAGTAAAGTAAGGATGACCTATGAAGCACATGGGAATATACACCTTTTTTTAAATTTAAAAAAAGAATTTGGCTAAGAAAAAGTTACGAACTAGATCATTCCTTCTGATAGATTCAACAGATGCAATTATAGCATTATGGATCCTTGATTACATTCCTAAAGAAACATATCTGTTGCTATTGGGTAAAATATAAATTAGCAGGCAGCACAGTGCCAGGTTTTTTAGTTTTTTTTGTTGGTTTTTTGTTGGGAGTTCCTTGGAGGTATGAAAACAATAGCTCGCAGTCGATTCCTCGGAAAGGTATCCAGTCTGTCTGAGTTCTCACCTTTACTCAGAGTCTTTGAGCAGTTCACCCAACACCCAGACCACCCACTGTGAACACGTTTTTACATGTATCTCAACAACACGTTTCCAGTTTCATACACAGTTACAATCTCCATTTCATGATTTTTGTTTTTAAGTAAAGGATCGTTAAATAATTTTACATTATTTATATCATTTATTATTAGAATTACTTATACTACTACTTCTACTACCACCGCCACTACTGCAAGTACTACTGCTGCTGCTGCTGCTGCTGCTATGCAATTGCACTTACGCCTACTATTAGTACTATAACCATTACTACTACAACTACTACTACTATTATTATTATTACTACTATCACAGAACTAATTCTGCTAACACTACCATTGGTACTAATACTAATAATAAACTGCTTGTATCAATATTACTAACTACTAGAAGAAGTAATGATAAAAGTAGCAGTAGTAGTAGTGGTAGTCATCATCGTAGTCATCATCGTAGTCATCATATAGTAGAGGTAGTAGTGGTAGCAGTAGTAACAATGGTAATAATACTGGTAACAGTAGTAGTAATAGAGCTAATGCTAGTAGTAGTTATAATAATAACAGCAACAGCAGTAATAGTAGTAGTAGTATATACTGAGCCTGTTGTTTTTATATATTACTGTTATTTACGTTTAAAATAAACAATCCAACAAACAAACAAACAAACAAACAAATAGATAAATAAATAAATAAATAAAACCCCTTAATTATAACATTAATAAACATTTTCTTTTTTTTTATTTATTATTAAATGAACATCGGATAAAGAAAATCTAATAAAAGTTGAAATTATCGTAACTATTAATAAATCCACTCGTTAATTAATTCATCAAATGCTGTAGCTGAACTTACTTCAGGACTGGAAATGCAGTAGTGCTCATTAACGGAAGTATCTTACAATGGCTAAGAACAAAACAACACCAACAAGAAGATATTTAAAATAAAATCTAACTTGCGACTTTAAACTTTAGGAACGACCTGCTTTCTCAGTAACAAAATCACTTTCTCCTTGCTGACCTTGCATGTGGTTCATGTTAAAGTAACAATGCTCCCCAAAAACTCCACTTTAGAAAACAAAAACTTTCATTACAACATGACTCAGAAAGAACAAATAGTGTGTATATATATATGTATTATTCAAAACAAAAAAGAAAACAGAAAACAAAAAACAGCAACCTTATTTTGGATTTGCATGACTTCTTCACATGAACTCATTCTTTCTGAAACCGCCATATTACTCCGTGTCCTACAGCAGAAATTCTTGGAGATTTAGTCAGTCTGAGTCAGGAAATTTGATATGGTGCCACTCTGAGGTGCAGCCCCCCCCCCCGTGTTATATATAAATTATCAACATGTGTATCAGTTTTTATTTTATTTAAAAAAAAAAAAAAGTCTGAGAGTGTAACGAGTTCTGAGTAACGGCGTGTGTGTTAAGAGTTCAAAGTCGCTATAAAGATGTCTGGTAACCAAGGCTAAACACTCGACATCCAGACATCACTGTACAGAAGTGTCCGAAAAAAAAAAAGTGATACTCTGAAAAAATGTGATATTGTCTTTATATCAGTTTTGTTCTTTGTTTTGGTGTTTGGAGGTGGGACCTAAAAAAAAGAAACAAATTTAGTTTTTCTCTCTCTCTCTCTCTCTCTCTCTCTCTCTCTCTCTCTCTCTCTCTCTCTCTCTCTCTCTCTCTCTCTCTCTCTCTCTCTCTTCTAAACAAAACTATAGTACAACCCTCCCTGACAGTGTGAGTTCTAAACAAAACTATGGTACAAAACAAAATAACAGAGGAAAGTCATTCCCTCCAAAACATTACTTAAAAAATATAATCTCATCTTCAACTTCTTCTTATTCTTATTCTTCTTCTTATTATTATTATCATTATGTTATATTATTATTGTAATTGTTGTTGTTGCTGTTGTTCCTGTTCTTCTTTTTTTATTATTATTAAATCTGTCTCGCAATGCGTCTTGATATTAACAATAAAACTCGCACGAGTGAGAGAAACTAACAAGTTAAATGGCGTCACACAATACAGCGTTATAAGTGGCCATTTTTGTTTCTTCTGCTTGCAAGATAATCCCAAGATAATTTGCTCAGAAATGCATTTAACTGCGTCTGAAGACTTTTATCGGATCGAGTTCACCATTTACGTGCCATAACGACGCCAGCCACGCCGTGGTAAAACAGAGCCGACTTGTAATTGTTGCAAACTGCAACAAGTGTGTTTTCATAGTGAAAAACGCCGTGCGTAAAACATTTCATCGAATAGCTGGGGAAAAAAGACAAGTGTCTGGCTTCACTAAGGCTATTATGCTGCTATCACTGAAGCTGCAGGACGTTAGAAATAAAGCAGTTTGTTGTGATACGTTTAAAACGTGATTTGTATTCTGGCGTGTAAGAAAATATCTTCATCAATATACTGTCCTTTTTGTTGTTTCTTTTTTCGTTAAGTGTGTCATCTGAAACAGTTCTCTTATCGTAGGAAAAAACAACAAACAGGAAAAACACTCAGTTGATGAATATCCGTCTATCTCAGTTATCTGATAATAACAGCTCCGCACTCTACTTTTTCAGTAATGAATTCAAATACAGTAACCGTTTCCTTGTTAAATTAAATTAAATAACTGATGCCCCTTTAGTTGTTTTTTGTTTTTTTCTTAATTTAAGCCAAACACTGTCTTTGGGTCTGTGTTATTCGAGTACAGTCTAAACAGTTTTTATTGGTTGTTTCTTTTCTTTGACAAAATAGCCAAAAATATACAAGTTTTTCAATAATTTTCTCTGTTCATTTCATTGATAAATATCTCTGCATCTTTGCTATCTAGAAAGATGTCTGTGGTCTAATCGATCCAGATTTTAAAACTGAGTTTAATACGCGTTCTTTCTTGTTTATAACTGTAATTAATTTCAGTTATTAATTATATTGCTATATGAAACGGTGGCATTATAACTAGTACATTTTTTATAATCTTTGCTAACTGTCTACACATATCAATAGTTTGCTGTTTACATCCAGCATAAAACTAGCTGACCTACAGACTTGTAAATGAATGAAATAGTTCTGCATCACGAGAAAGGTAGTTTAAGGATATTTGAAATACTGTTTCGTGTTCACTAGCCATGATTTGATGTTAACATTGTGGATTTCAACGCTCCTACTGGACCATTACCCATTCCAGAAAGTGCTCCAACAACAGATGTATCAAAGGCTGTGGTATTTGCTGCCCTGCCTAAGGAAAGATGCATATAAAACGTCTCTATCAGCAAGACCATGAAAATGTAGCTCATCGTTTGTCGGTTGCTCGTCTCTTATCTAAAGTGTATGTTGCCAAGAAAACAGGATATTTTTCTCCATTCATTTTTTTTTTTTTTTTTTTTTTTTTGACTTCATTAGTCATGAAATATTTTGCACACATAATTCCTGTCGGGATAATTGCACAAATTATGAAGCTGTAAATCATAAAACAGGCACTTGTCGGTACACTTGCATTTCTGCAATTCAGAAAGCTATTTTTTCTCAAAATGTTCGTGATCTTTCGACGTATGCGTATCCAGCGCTATCGTTAAACAAGATTATTTTCCATTTTCCAGAAAAAGCATGAACATAAGCCAAAGAAAACAGTTGTAACTAAGGAACAGTGATAATGCAAGACCTGAAAAACTCTTTTTGTCTTTCTTTTACTTTTTATAAAAAAAAAAAAAATTATTCTGCTTAGAAATGTATGCGAATACCAGAGAATCTTTTTACTTAATTGTAATCAAGAATAAACTTAATATGAAATGAATCTTCCTTTCTGGTTTGATTTTAGTATATCACGGTAAAATAAATTATCGTTGAATAAATTAAATACTAACATTAACCCTTTACATTTATGATGACGTTGGTGCGCATGCGTAAATCAAACTTTAATCACCGATGCTGAATAACTGTTTGACGTATCTGTCCGCCCATGATATGCTTAGAAATTTTAACTTCGGTTTACTTACATCAAGTTTGCCCATCTTTTCTTTTAACTGTATCACTGTCCACCAGAAAACTACGTAGTTTAAAATATTGTTTTAGAATAAAATGTCGATGCTGAGATAACACGTAATACTCTTGAAGTATAAAAATATATACGACATGTGCATCTGCGTGAAGGTTTTTGTTTGCATGTGGATGTCAGAGTGCTACAGTGATTTACTTACAAGGGATATGAACTGAAATAATAATTGCGTATACTCGTTGACAATAGACATATGAAAAATTCGTAGTGCTGTCGAAAACGTTCATTTTGTTTTAAATTTATCTAATTTAAAAAAAAAAAATAATTTCATTTTATGAAATGTAATCGCTTAAAATGAACCAGCCTGTTATCTTCATCAGCTGATAAAGTCTCGACATATACACACACAGTGGTCTGTCTAAATACTGTGTCAACGTCGCTGATGTTACAAAACAGACCAGCCATTGTGATTATACTAAGAATTATTTTGTCATTGAGGGAAATACTGAGATATTTTCCTCAGCACAGTTTCCGTCTTTCCTTGGGAAAACTGTGGACTTCACAACTAACAGTGAGGCCACTTTCAAAGTTATTTCCTATAAGCATCATCAGAGGCTAGTTAAATCTATAAACAGAACTCAACAAGCAGTTTAAGTGTGAAGACTAAATGAGTTATACCATAACGTCATAAATTGTTGGAAAGATATTTGATCCCGCTTAATAACTGGCTTTGTGTGGGTTACAGTAGCATCATTGATTTTTGTCTCCTAGGAAAAACGATGATCCCTAATTGCATTCTAGCGTGAGAATTCGATTGTAATTCAATTTATTCATACAATAATCATAACTACAGTTACATCTTAATCACGAAACGTATAAATAAAATATGTGAAATAGCAGCGAAATAGATAAATAAAATAAAATAAAATAACCGCAAGCCCAACACCATTGATTTCGAAATAATAACTGTAATTGTAATGTGTAACAAAGTCTGTTGGAGAATTGTGTGCTTTCAGATTAACGAATGACAGCCAAAAAATCTGTTTGAAACGTGCTAATTGTCACTGAAGGTTCAAGCACATCTGTCGTGGGTAAACAGTTGGAGATTTTTGTGTTGTTTGCCTAACACAGTGGTTGTGTGTTAGTTAATTATTTTGAAAAAAAAAAAAAACTGAAATCGCCTGTCACATCTCCAGTTATATTCAATTAGAAGCCAGAACCTAGAGTCGATCCTACCAGCAACCAGTCGACAGACAGAAGCTGCTTAAATCACGGCTCTCTGCAGAGGTGATAACAACAAAATAAACGCTTTACGATTCAAAGACGTTAAATTAAATAACTGAGCCATATCCTGTTGTCTGATGACTAACGGGAAAAGCTGCCACGGAAAGAAACAGAAAAAAAAAAACCAGAAGAAATAAATAACCTACGAAAACGTGTTGAATACTTCTGACCAGGTAACCAAGGCAAACGAGCATGTTTTGGCCGCAAGCCAGTTCTGCAGCTGTTACATAAATATCTTACATGCATCCACATATCTTAGCCTGCTGATAGAACGCTTGTTTCTAACGTTTATTTAGAAGCAGCCTCGCTGAGAGAGTCTGTTACGTCTAACAAGAAACTGGTAATTTACATGCATGTTTACAAAGCTGTGAGAGACATCGCACTGGTAGCTTTCTGATAAAGATATTCATTTAGATACAGTTACGAGTGTTTATAGACATGATATAGCTCTGATCAAGTGTTTATGTATTCCATTTACTTTAACAAACAACATCCACAGACACTGACATGGTAACATCTTCATATGCATACATACGTAAGCATAAAGGCGTTCATACACGCTTACATAGATACATTCATACATACATATATGCATACCATACACACGCATACATACACACGCACACATACATACATACACATATACATATTTACATACATAAAAGGTCGGAATAATCTTGCAAACATTTTCATTGCATTACATTAGATATACAACACCAGAAATGTCCTTATTGCAGAAATATCACTCTCTCTCTCTCTAACATATGAACTTCAGTAGTCAGTGATATTATAGTTTCGATAACAAAACATTTCAAAATGTCAAACACAATTTATCAATTAACGTATATATAATAACCGCCATTATAAATATTTTGCTACATGAACTTAGAGTTCGCATTCAGCATATCATACAAATATATGGAGTATGTTTCATATGTATCGTATAGAAAAATTAAATAGAGAATAAAGGAATATCGTTTTAAAGAAACACTGACATATTTGAATTATATTGTTTATTTTTGAGAACAGAACAGAAAAGCCGTTGCCGACACACAGTAATATACAGTTAATGATTAACAGCGAGGAATATTTTTTATACACCAAACCTTGGGTAGTATTAAAGTATGCACCATGGTCTTTGGTAAATCATTTATGAGATAGACGAATTAAAATGGGAAACAGCCCAATGGGTAGAACAAGGAGAACTGATCACTGAACCCTGGACATTTCTGGCGAGTGTTTGTGGTTATTTCACTGAGCTACAGTTTGTCTTGTCGTTTAAAAAGAGATATATATTTCTATTAATCTCTGTAGACAGGCAGTTTTAGAAACAAGACGCTGAGTACAGACAACGACTATCTTTTTATCGTTACTTCAGTTTGCTACTGATTAGATCGTGCAGTGAGAGTTTTATATGTTTTAATACCTTCAGCAGTTAAACTGCTAGATACGAATTTGTGTGCGTATGTGTGTGTGTGTGTGTGTGTGTGTGTGTGCGTGTGCGCGTGTGTTTATTTTTATCTACGCAGACCTAGGTCCTGTATCCTAAGACTCAGTCGACGATCTACGGATGGTGATTCTATTATAACGACATAAGAATAGGTGTGTACAGCAGCTCATAAAACAAAATAAAAAATGACTGGTCACACGTAATAACACAGACTCGTGTTTCACAAATTAAAGCAACAGGCTTGTAATGTTTATTGTCTTTGAATAACAGTTCAGTACCACCCAGTGAGACATTAGCAATAATTGCAGAATTCTGAGTTACTGTGTGTTAGTCATGTTTTTTGTTCTCTGTCTTCGACCGCCCTATTCTGTAGTCAGAGAGTTCACGCAGTCATTAATAATATTAATAATAATAATAATCATAATAATCGTAAGCGCAATAAATAAATAAATATTGTGTTTATACATTGATCTGTGAGATCACTCAGTATGTTTGTGTCTTTATACATCTTTGCATACGACTGTGGAAATATCTGAGTGTATCTGTTGTGGGTGTTCCTGAGTAAACATATCTCTCTCTCTCTCTCTCTCTCTCTCTCTCTCTCTCTCTCTCTCTCTCTCTGTGTATGTGATGCACATGGAATGAATGTATGATGCGAGTAATTAGCGATACGCGTCATCGTTCCTGCAACATGAAGAACGTGCAGACACAATAAAATGATGCAGAGATTAACGGAAAGTTGATAAGTGCCAGATGTGAATTCTCTGCTTACTTAGACGTCTGTATTATATAACTGAGACCAAGTTATCATCCCTATGACGCATACTTTCAAACTGTGCCCTGACACCAAACAAACTGTCATAAACTCTCGCGCAGTCGGTTTAATCTCGTCTTTCCCGAGATTACGAATACTTTACGCAAGCTTTAATTATCTCAGTTCTCAGTATGAAGTTCGCAGACCTGGTCTTTCATGTGTTTATATTATTTGAAATCGCTGAAATAGCTCACCCATCGTTGCTTCCAGTATCTTAGAGGAAATATGAATACTTTTCGTGGATATTTTCTTTGTTTCTTGTTAAGAAACCTGAGTCTGCTGATAATACCAGTGATAGTGGACGATGTTTTCTCGGTATTTTGAGCAGTTACGACCCAAGTATCTCGTCATTTTTAAAAGAAGATTATTTTTAATTTATTTACAGTTAGATCCGAGGTTGTTTGTCAGTTCACGTTTCTTGTATTACCAGACAGATCATTAAAATTTTTAAATTTATTTATTTATTAATTTTAGGAGTTGTTTTTTTTTTTTTTTGTTTTTTCTGCAATATCTCTTTTACGATGAACACCATCCGTGAAATTACGTAACACTCTTACATTATGACATAATTACGTGGAAAGGACCTTGCACCTTTTAAAAATAAGACTGCGCATCTTGTATAAATATATTTTGCAGCAGATTTGTTTTCCATCGTCTTTTAGCTTAAAATCAATTTCAGTAATATGGTCACATTACAAAAATAAATAATTTAGTTAATTAATTAATTAAAAGATTTTTTTTAAAATTGAAAAATTAATAACAAAAAATAAGATTCTGTTATCGTTTTTCGTGTATCTTTGGGAACAAAATTATTTTTGTTTTATTTGTTTCTATTTTGAAGCTATAATTATTAACAAACGAAAGAATTATAAACGATTATTCTTATCGTAACATTTTACCGAAAATTGTAACAGAAATGTTAAACCATGCATCGTAATAATTAAAGTTAATTGAGAGATATTATACATATAACAATAATATACATATATCTTGCAGAATAATGAACAAGAAAAACAGTGAGTCATACAATACAGTTTCAAATAACAAAACCAAAAAAAAGAAAAAAGAAAAAAAAAATCAATTTGTAACTAATAAACAACTTGTAAACAGCTCGACTACTTTTAGCAGTGTTTGAAGCAGTAAGTCGTTAAAATAAATCAAAAAATTTCACACAGTCTAGTCAGACTCAGCAGCGAGTGCCTTCGATTTATGGTTGTGCTTGTCTTAACGATATGTTGGCCAGTCCCATTACAATCTGTATCACTAGTTTAGACTTCTGTTTAGAATACAACACTTTTTAATGAGCAAGCGAGAGAGAGAGAGAGAGAGAGAGAGAGAGAGAGAGAGAGAGAGAGAGAGAGAGAGAGAGAGAGAGAGAGAGAGAGAGAGAGAGTAAAAAACGACGGAGATTAAAAGACAAATGTTTAGAAACTTCAGAAATGACCGCAACCAATAGGACAATGTCTATTACTAACAGAAACATCAGAAAAGACTAAGAAATAAATACATATATTCTATATATTAACTGTATAAAATGCCACTGTTTAGATTATCCGATCTTTCCCCCCTCCCCGAATAAATTTCCGACACACCACACACACACACACCATACATTTACAGAGAAAAGCCGCCAGTAATTTGCCTGTTACCATCAAGCCTGTCGAGCTGGCATCGTTATTGAATTACAGAAAGACGTGCATGCTCCAGTAACAAAATATTCTGCTTACCCCTTGAAACGGCAAGGAAGTCTTGTAGAAAGTAAACTATGAGAATAAAAATCCGGGAATGTGCAAGAAGAGTATATTATCCAAGACGACGCACGAAGTTCGGTGGCACTGAAAGCACAATGAATCCTAGAACACTGGACTGCAGCCGGTAACTCCCCTCGCATTTCCTCCGCGATACACTAACACATACAGCCCCGCCCGGGACAACTGTTCTAATGCCTTCCAGTTTCCATGGTTTTCTGCGCGTGCTACCCTCTCGTTCCGCGCTATCACGTCACGACTGACGATTGTGGACGACGAAAAGTTGAGAAAAGCGGAGAGAGAGAGAGAGAGAGAGAGAGAGTTCGTCAGTCACGTGGACTGACTTGATTCCGGCCGGTCGCTGCTTTTTGTTCGCAAGTCGGGGGTGATACAAAACGGTGTTTTCTTCATCTGCGGGGGAAAACTACTCCCGTCAGTGTTTCTTTCGCGAGTATGTGTTTGTGGCTGGTGTAATAAAACAGTGTGTTAGAGCTGTCTGAAGACTTTTATTTTATTTTATTTTATTTTATTCTATTTTATTTATTTACTTATTTATTTATTTAGTTAGTTAGTCAGTCAGTTACTTAGTTTTATTTTATATTTTTTATTTTATTTTATTTCATTTTATTTGTTTTGGTTTGTTTTTGTTTTTTTTATTATTTAAAAAAATATATTTATTTTTTGCTTTAAAGATAAAGAAACAAACATGCTACTATTAATAACTGCTCTTTGAAATAATGGTTTATGTAATTTGATACTGCAGACATTTATTACTGAAAATTTGTTTCTGTTATATTTCTTCTGAGACGGAAAAAAAAAAAAAAAATATATATATATAGTCGGAAGCAGCGCTCCGTTCACAAAAGAATAATGAATGAAATAACAAGCAGCAGTTTTTGATCGATAATTCTCTAAAAAAAATTCGATTATCATAATTATTATTATTATTATTATTATTATTATTATTATTATTATTATTATTATTATTATTATTATTTTAGAGATAATAAAACTAAATAAATAATTTCTAAACTTTGATTTCTATCTTCGCCACGAAGTTTGCTGTACTTTAATTTATAAACAAATTAATTAAGTTTTCTTCTCTTATGACATAGTTAAGGTTGTTTTAAAGAACTTTTAGCCCGTAACAAGCCGAATTCTGGAATTGCTCTCCCTATTGTCGGTTAACAGATAATGCCGTACTGGTTTGTGTCAAATTTATCTAATTACATAAATCACCATGAAACTCAAGCAAAATTAACTCGCAAATCAATTTCTGACGACAAAGGTTTACTTGAAACGCTACTATGTGAAAAGAATGCACTGATGCGACTGAAAACAAACTGGGAACATATTAACAAACCGTCGTTTCGAAAGGCCATTGTCAATTTGGTTAAATTTTACCCGCCATAATTTCTGTTAAGTGGAGCGCATTTGCACAACACGTGTTGTTATTTATGGAATGACTGGTTACGTCATTACTTTAAGTGTACGTCGGCCTTGACCCCCAATAACAACTATTTACATTGACTTCCCGCGCCATATAACGTTTTGTTGTTTGCGCCTACGAACTGGTCGGGTTATGAATTAACAAGGTCATTTATTTTGGAAACGGAAATATTAAAATGGTGGGAACATACCGCTTAAATACGTTATAGGTTATATACTTTGCTAATAATAAAGTACAAAAATTGATAGTATTTGCTTTTGTTCTATGACGTCATTTCGTGCAGACAGCTGCACCAAGATTACATACACGTCATGATGTTTTATTTCGAAAATGTATTAATAAAATTCACCAATAGCAACCGTTATGTTTCGAGTTTTACATTATACATTAAAATAAATTGATATATAATTACTGTATTATTTAAACACAAATTTCAAATCTGCGTGAACATTTAGGAGAACAAAATAAGGTCAGTTAGACGATATACTGATGTAGCATGGCTTATACTCAGATAACAAACTGATTTCATTAGATACTCTGTTTATTAGATTTAATGTTTCCTCAAAGAAGGATTGGTTCTGTGTCAAATTCCAAAGTCTAGATTATATACTGATAAAATTTATTTAGGGTGAGGATCATGGAAAATATATTCTTCAAATAGAAAGTGTTTATAGAGCCCCTGTGCAATTTTAAACCGTTGTAACTTCTGACCTATGCATGGTAAAACTGATATGTAAAAAGGATAACAGAAAATAGTTTTGAGAACAATTATTATGGATAAAAATCATACGATTGTGTAGTTCACAATGCTGTTATTTTACTTTTAAATTTTAGTCATCATAGCTCTCGGCAATCTTATTTTAATATTCCAATTGTCATATTTCTTTTAATTATTATTATTATTATTTTTTTAAATCTGGTTTTAACTTTTTTAATAGTTTAAAATAATATTTTAATGAACTTATTTGAAAATTTCAATTATAACGGCGTTTACTCATTTTTGTTTCAAAATTCCAACGGTAATATATTTTTACCAATTCTAACTTAAATTTGAATGGACACATCGTTAAGTAATTTTAATTTTTCAAATTTCATTGGCCATGACTTTCGATAATCTTATTCCGAAATACCAAAATCATGATTCCTGAAATCATGCCACCTTCATGTGTTTTAGATAAGCGCTGGTCCTTATGTATGTCAAATATCAGGCGACTTTCTGCGGAATACTCATTGTGACAGATCGCGGAGACATAATGGAACTTGTTTCACTTCTAACGCCGAACACGTGCAGCTTCAGACCAGCCTATACCGCGGCACTTGGAGTTCACGACTTTACATTTCTTTTGTCAACATCCTCGCAACTGTGTAACTGAAAACAGGTATTACCTGGCCCGGAGATTAAGTAAACGCTGACCTATTTGATTAAAGCATGTATTTTTCGTTCCTGACAATACCAATGTCAGTGAGTAATGGATAAATAGTTCTTTTTGAATATTTGTTACCGCCTGTTTTTTTATTTAATTTTTTTTTTTTTTTTTTGTCCCCTCTGGATTTAAAATGGAAGTATATTTCTGTCCATGAAAAAATCTTGTTATTTCTTGTCATGATGATGTTCTTGTTACTTACTGTATAATCATACTTTATTATTAGCAAAGGTTGGATGGACGCATGCGCCCAGTAAAACAATAACTTGGAAATGTACTTCAGTAAATAAATACATTATTTCTAATCTAATTCTAATCTAATTCTAAAACTGCCAGCGAGAAACACTCTGGAATTATTTAATTTTTCTGCAAAAACAAAAGTGTCAGTGATAGGAATGACAATTGTTTTTGAAACTGAACCAAAGAACCTGACTTTCAACGGATAAGATCTGTATTTTACAAAGACTATACAGCTTTCTGTTCTTTTTATCTTCAGTTGAATGTGCGCGAACCTAAACATCTTCAAAAACGATTCTGCGACAAGCTTTTCGTATTATAACGTATTGATAAACTCATGTAGAAAGACAGAGATATAGTCAAGCAAAAAAAAACAACCTTAAGTCAGTAATTGCACGTACATATGTTTGTCATTAAATATTTTCCCAATGATATGTATCAGGTCAAAAGGACAAGGAGACGTGAATATTATTAACGCAAGATAGACTGAATGTCTCAGTGTGTTTGTGTGTGTGTGTGTGTGTGTGTGTGTGTGTGTGTGTGTGTGTGCGTTTGTATGTGAGTTTGTATGTGAGTATGAGTCGGACTGATAAATAAATAGAGAGAGAGAGCGAGGGAGAGAGAGACAGAGAGATATGACATCATTTCAAACATTACAAATCACAGTATTAAACATTACTATATATTTCAATTGATGATTCTGGACTTGGTTTTAATTCTCAGTGGTTTAACTTTCGAAACTAAACCACCAGAAGTTTAAATGAGAACAAGTCAAAGAGTCTTCTCTGTAATAAACGAGTTTTACACATGAAAACGACCACGTCTGACAGCTGGTGTTGTAATGGTCATTTGGCTGGAATCAGCTGGCACCAATCTGTCAGTGTCCCTGTGATATCTGATCATCACTGAAGCTAATTAATGACACACTGCTGTGAATGAACACAGAGGAGACATATTCAGTACATGACACATTTCCTTAAAAAAGTTTATTTTCTTTTATATCCGAATATGACATAATTAAAGGAGGACCGGAAACATTTTTAATGTATGTGTGAATATAGTGTTTTATTTGAGTTAAATGATTATGTAGATAATGAGAGAGAAAACACACTGCCATTACTCAAAGATCTATATATATATATTTGTTTTATTTTTTTTTTTTTTTTATTTTTTTTTTTTAAATTATGGTTTAGTTAATAACCCTGTTGTCGAGCACTGGTTGTAACGAGAAAAAACTCACAGGAAGAAGCGACATGAAACGAACCTGCAGACAGTCAAGCATCAGGTCACTGCTTTTCCACTGAACCAGCTACATAAACACACACGGTAATACTCTCTCTTTAAAAAAAAAAAAAAAAAAAAAAAAAACTTACACTGCTGATGACAAACGCTCTTTCAGATTAATTATAATTCGCACGATTCGTCAAAACTGAATCATCAAAAAAAAACGTCACGATGTATCAGAGATTTCTTATATCAGCGCTGGTCTAACCCACGCCCGTTTGAAAACGAATATAATGCCGTGCTTTTCTTCGCCATGTGCCAGCACAATGCGCCCTCACAGACGACTACAGCGACTGCTGTAAAACCCATCTCAATAAATCAACAAGCTTCCCTTGTAAGAAAACACAAGCCGTTGTAAGTTAGAACGCTTAACTGATGCGACCCAGTAATACGAGCAAGTCTCGCTCTCGTAAAAAACATCATTACCCCCCCCTTTCTATAAATAACTTTTCTTTATTCTTTCTTTTTAAACATTTTTTCTTTCTTAAAAAAAAAAAAAAAGAAGAAAAAAAAAAGAGGAGAAAATTACGCTTTGAGAACTATATCACATATGAGGTCGCCAGCTGACAGATAGTTCACGACAAATAATGTCAGTATGGTTTTGAATACATTTCTGCTGTTCTTACTACTACTACTACTACTACTACTACTACTACTACTACTACTACTACTACTACTACTACTACTACTACTACTACTACTACTACTACTACTACTACTACTACTACTACTACTACTACTACTACGACTACTACTATTACTACTGCTGCTGCTGCTGGTACTATTACAACAAAAACTACTAATAATAATAAATAATATTACTAGTAGTAGTAGTAGTAAAAAATGAATATCGATTATGATGGTGATAAGGAAAATGATTATGCTGGAAAAAAAAAAATTAAAAAATAAATAAGACGAAGAAGAACGTATATATCCTGCCACACCAAAAAATTAAAAAAAAAATTATTTATATCCTCCACAAGAAATTTTATTTATTTATTGATTTATTTATTTATCTATTTACCTATTTATTTATTTTTTTTTTTTTTTTTTTTTAATTTAATTTTAAACAGAGTAATATTAAAAAGTTATTCATATCCTCTACATGAATTTTTAATTAATTAATTAATTTATTTATTTATTTATTTATCTATCTATTTACCTATTTATTTATTTATTTATTTTTATTTATTTTTATTATTCATTTAATTTTTTTTTATTTTCTTTTCGGAATTACGCTTGAAGGAACTGACCTGCCCGTAGTGGAAGAATTACGAACTTACACACTCAGTTAAAACGTCATTAACGAGCTGTAATCGCTTTGGCGATTTCGCAGTAATTAAAACACAGTCAGCAGCCACGTGCTGCCAACGTCAGAACGTCGACGGCTGGTTAACATCAAGTCCCGTGCACGCCAGCCAAGTGCTAAAAAGTGCTCGTGCAATTAACGTATCCTACAAGACAGGCTCCTTATCCTGAATGGACGCTAGTACTTGTAGCTGGTGATAACCACGTCAAGAAGTCACTTGGGATATTGGCAGCGGAGACGAGCTAGTAATATCAGTGTTTGATGTAATGTAAAATAATCGTAGAGTTTTCAGTTATATCTTTACTTCTTTTTTTTTATCTTTTTTTTTTTTGTGAACAGAGTAAAAATATTTTTATTGCCTATGACAGGGGTGGCCAAACTTTTTTACCAGAGGGCCAAATTTGCAACTTTCTTGCCACTGGAGGGCCGGATTAAATGAAATTTACGTAAAATTTGTCGTAACTGGTTGCCATCTTTATTAAAATATATATTATTGTAGTAGAATAACAATAAATAACACCATCTTGTTTACACTTGTATTTAATAAAAGGTTTATATATCAATGAGATAAATGCAACTGTCCACAATTTTGAACAAGCCTTTTAAAGTCTGGAGTAAAACTAGTTGTCGAAACTTTCATAATTGCTTGTAAATTTGCATCTGACAATACTGATCTGTTTTTTGACTTTGTTTGATTTAAGCATGAAAAAGTCTGTTCACAAATATAAGTTGATCCAAATATACACAGCATCCTAGCAGCAAAACCTCGTAGATTGATAAACTTTTCAGCAGGCAAATATTTGAAAAATTCTACCAAAGGCATATTCCTAAACTTCATTTTCAGCTCATTATTAGCTTGTAGATCTATTAGTTCCAGCTGAAGAACACCAGGGGCTGTCTCAATTTCTGTACTGAAGGGTGAAACAAGTATATTAAATGATGAATCCATTACTCTGAAGTCTGAAAATCTTCTTTGGAATTCTTGTTTCAAGATGCAGAGTTGATTGCTGTATTTTTCAGCAAGTTTACTATCTACTGTTGCCTTCCTTAGCAAAGAAAAATGAATAAAATTACATTCTGATATCTGTTTGGCAAAAGTGAGAGCTTTGCCTCAAAAAAGCTTTTACTTTGGTGTACATATCATGCACAAATAATCCTTTTCCTTTGCAATTCCAAATTTAGAGAATTGAGCTTTTCAAACATTTCAGTGGCAAACATAAAATCCACAAAGCCAGTAATCATTTTTCATCTTCTCTATAAAATCACATTTCATTTGTTTGATATCAAGGAAAAGGAGAATTTCGTCTCTTAGTTCAAAGACTCTTCTTAGAACTTTCCCATGACTAAGCCATCGAACACTATTGTGATATAGCACATCTTTATATTCAGTCTCAATATCATCCAGTAATGTCTTGAATTGTCTGTGTGATAATGGTCTGGATCTGAGTAGATTAACTACTTCAACTACAGGACGTATCACATGATTAAAATCCAGAGCTGACTTGCATAAACTTTCTTGATGAATGATACAATGAAATTTCCATATTTCATGCTGAGGACAGTTTTCTTTAATCTTCTTTTGTAGGAGGCTAATCATGCCTTTGTTTTTTCCAGTTAGAGCAGGTGCACCGTCAGTAGTGATACTCACCAATTTATTCCACGGCAGGCCAGCCTCCTCCACACACTTTATTACACATTTACACAGGTCTTCCCCCGTAGTTGTGCCTTTTAAAGGTTCAACTGATAACAACTCCTCTGAAATTGTAAAATCTGACTTGATACCACGTATAAATATCATGAGTTGTGCAATGTCCTGAACATCATTGCTTTCATCCAGAGCTAATGAAAACCACATGAAATCAGTGTGAAGCTGTTGGGACAAATCTTTGCTGATATCTTGTACCCTTCTCATAACTGTATTCCTTGATAGTGCAATATTTTCAAATTTATTCTGTGCTTCTGGACAAAGTATGCGTGCCGCATCCACAATGCAGTCTTTTACAAATTCTCCATCAGAAAAAGGTTTTTTGCATTGTGCAATTTTGTAACTAATATAAAAACTAGCTTCTGTTGCTGAAATGTGAATGGATTGTGTCTTTGAAAAAAGCGACTGTTGCTTTATTAGATTTTTCACCATATCAGCAGCTTTATTAACCTTTTGCTCTGTTGATAGTCCTTCACTGTATCCAGCGTGTTTTGTATTATAGTGTCTTTTCAAATTATATTCTTTAAAAACTGATATTCCCTCATTACAAATTAAACACGCTGCTTTCCCATTTACCGCAGTGAAAAAATATTGATATGTCCATTCCTCCTTAAAAACTCGGCATTCATCATCTACTTTTCTCTTTTTCGTTGGAGACATTTTAACTGATAAGGTAGAGAAAAAAATAAAATTATTGCTGCTTCTGAGAAGAAAATCCAATGTGCGTATTGTCTCTTACATGCTCAGTAAAATACTGAAAGTCAAAGCTGGAACAATTAACTTCCTGATTTCTTACAAAGTAGGCTAGTAGGCCAAAGGGATGTGAAAAAGAGCACATACAGGCTATGTTAGCTACTTACGTCATGGTTGGCAGACTGTTCTAAAAATAACAACGCTTGCCACAAGCTACTTCTAGTAGCAGCCAGCGCTGTTGCACTGCTTGTTCACAGTGGTAAATATGGTGCTTGGAAAAAAACAAGGCAAGGTGTTTGGCGGGCCGGATGAAACAGGACTGGGGGCCGGATGCGGCCCGCGGGCCGTAGTTTGGCCACCACTGTTCTAGTAGCAGCCAGCGCTGTTGCACTGCTTGTTCACAGTGGTAAATATGGTGCTTGGAAAAAAACAAGGCAAGGTGTTTGGCGGGCCGGATGAAACAGGACTGGGGGCCGGATGCGGCCCGCGGGCCGTAGTTTGGCCACCACTGGCCTATGATTTATGGCTTTCATAAAACGTACAAATTTGATGATAATAATAATAATAATAATAATAATAATAATAATAATAGTAAGTAATAGTCGTAGTAAGCAGTAGTAGTAGTAGTAGTAACAGTACTAGCAGCAGTAGAAGTAACTGATAAATGAAGCAAATAAATAAACAAACAAACAGTCAAGACACATTACGTATCGAATGTTTTGACAGTCTGTGTATTTCTGTGTTGTGAAATGAAAATCTACGACGAAGTGAAGAAGATGCGGGCGTCTCAGTTCTGTTTCCAATCAAAACGCATCGCGAGTCTCTTAGAGAAATGAAGAATCAATATTATGAGTATTCATAACAGGAATTATTTGGCAGCAGGATCAATACCACTGTATATCTTTGTCTGCGCTAACATATTTATCCTCGTTATAACCATTCAGTGACGTTTTATGTTGTCTTGATTAGAATTACATCAATAAAGGAGAAAAAATTAACAAACATTATGTGTTTATGTTTGCCGACGCCTGTTGAAACAACCATAATATTATAAACTAACACATGAGTAATCATACTAAATTGTGATTAATAAGGTCTTGTTATATATATATATATATATATATATATATATATTTAGGAACACAAAGCCTTTTTTTTTCAAAGAACAAAGAGGAAAGAAAAGAAAGAAAAATTGTGTTTCAGTACAACCGCACTTTGGAAATCGAACAAACGTAAGAGCTTGCGACATGTGCTTTTTACTTCTTTTCTTTTTTTCTTTTAGAACAGAGTAAAAATATTTTTATTGCGCTACTTTATAGCAGGTCATCTGGGATGAAACTATGAAAAAAAACACCCAACAACTACCAGACGGAAATAAAGATCTTAGCTATAACATTAACTCAGCTGCGCTTTGTATTTGAAATCAGGTTGTTTTCCTGGCCTAGTTAAAGTGTCCAGTTCCTGAAACAACAGCTTCCCAACCTGCAGGCTTCCCGGAGTTCCAGTATCCTTTTACACCTCTGAATTAGATTTCAAATCAAACATGCTTAGTATGTAGAAATCTTCTTTTTTTTTTTTTTTTTTTCATATATTATATTATATCACAGGCACAGGAAATTTCATTCATGCTTGTTAATAGTAGACCTACTGTTCAAAGCAGTGCTTGTATTATTCGATCTCACGGATAGTATATCTAGTTATTAACGCGAAATCTTGCTTGTATTTAGATCATATTCATGGGCAGTGTTGTTAGTCATTTCTGTTATTATATGGAGTCAATAGCTGTATCAAAAACGTGAAAGAAAACGGTGCTTTTATTAATAATATCATACTTTTAATATCATACTGATCAAGGAGTTAAATCAAAGACATACTGATTTTACGATACTGTATTTATTTCGACATAAAGTTGTATTCAGGAATCAGTTTTGTTCGGTATTACTTCAAAAACTGTATTATGGATTCTGTCTTCATTATTATGAATATTACTAAAGTCTATTCATGATGGCAGTTAATTAAATTATTATGTACGTCCCTGGTAAAGCAGCTTAAGTCATCTATTTTACTTTTTTTTCTTCTCGACAAGTAAGTGACTGGAATCTGCAATACATTCAACTTTCAAAGAAAATACATTTGAAACTGCAGTTTAAAAAAAAGTTTATCATCTAGCCTTGACGTTTAAAAGGGAACGTGTTTCAGAGGATTACCGTGTCTGACAAAGATAAGATAGCCCATGACATGAAAGAATCAGAGAAGAAAGAAACTAGCATCATTACCCATGAGATGTCTACGCATAAATTTATGTATGTGCATATAGATGCTGTGTGTGTGTGTGTGTGTGTGTGTGTGTGAGAGAGAGAGAGAGAGAGAGAGAGAGAGAGAGAGAGAGAGAGAGAGAGAGAGAGAGAGAGAGAGAGAGAGAGAGAGAGAGAGAGAGAGAGAGAGAGAGAGAGAGAGAGGGGGTGTTCGCTTGTATATGACTTAATAATTAAGAAGCACGCTGGTTTAGATTTATTAAATATATAATTTCTTTAGCTGTAGGGATTCGAGTTGATTCAGTGTTTATCTGTGTAACTCTCTCTGTCACACATACATTTACATACACAGATATAAATTTACGATTTTAAAAATATCAGCTCTAGGGAAATAAACACTATAAACTGATATGAAAGTGTAATATTTAGAAATCTCTTTTTGTCCGGGTTTGCTACAAGCAGGAAGGAAATGCAGATTTTACATCGATATGGAAGCATAATGTAACAACTGTCGTATTCAGCAATTCTTTTATACAGTAGAACTGAGTTGTTGTTGCCGTTGTTGGTGTTTCTGCCGCTACCGTGGTAGCCGTTTTGCAGTACATCTGACATAGCATCTTGACAGTGTAATTGTAAACCATGTGTTCAAACAGACAGATATTTGCTAAACTGTAATAAATACACAACTACAAATTACAATATAAAATTATACAAGCAAAATTATATACATATAGACAGACAGACAGACATATAGAGAAATTGATAGACAGACAGATAGATAGAGTAGAAAAAAGAGAGAGTTGTAGGTAAGTGGGTAGACAGGGAGGAAGACGTCATACAGCACACTATGTATGATACAGCATGACCATAGATCAGAAACGTTAAATAAAACATTTCTTTCTTTTTCTGTCTGTGTTTTTCCTATTCATTTAATTTATATTCGAAAATAACCTTTTACAGGCGACCAAGCGCACGTAAATTCGCCGCACTCGTAGTTTTATAACACCAGACCAGTCGATTATTTCAAATGAAATAATTATTTCCATTCAGACGATTCCTGTCTTCCTTCTGCAGATAGGATCTTAATGAACAACGATAATGCATTAATGTGTTCACGACTGGTGCGTTTTACAACTGTGCAAATCCCAAAATAACAGTTTCAGATTCTATAACACACGCGTAGATAAGGTGCTCGTCATCGTAAAAACAAAAAAATAAAAACACTAAAAAAACACACTAAAAAAACGACCCAATGAATATCAAACAGATGGCACGATTTCAACGATAGGGCAAATAATAAAAAAAATAAGAAAAAAGAGAAAAAAAAAAAAAAAAAAAAAAAAAAAAAAAGAAAAATTAGAAAAAGAAATATGGCTAAAAAAAAAAAATTTCAAAAAAGAAATATAAAAAATTTCAAAAAATAAAAAAAGAAAAAAATATAAAAAAAGAAAAACAATAAAAAAAATAAACCCTGAAACTCAAAACCCAGTTATAAATCTGATGAAAGAACAATAATATTCAAAGCACACAAAGAATCATAATGGCATTAATTTGATTAAAGTAATTACGACCTCTGTAAAAATAAACACTGTAATTGGTGTGGCCTCATCATTCCCTAATTAAGAAAAGCGGGTAATTTTAATAATTGTCCTTACACTTCTCTCTGTCTGACATTATGAGTCACGGGAGATGACCAGATAACTAACCACTGAAACGGTAATTGGTATTTTTATAATATTCTGTCGACAGTGGGCACTGCTTTGATTTTGACTTGACGAAGATGAAATTAACCGTTACGGGACACAGTGAAATTATAGCCAAAAAAAAACCCCTGCAGTCTTAAATAATCATTTATCTGAAAAGATTTTTGTGATTAACCGCCTCTTCTGTAACAATGTAGTTAAATTTTATTTAACAGATTTTTCACTGTAACGACACGAACTTCTATCAAAACAGTTCAGGAGATAATATTTTTTAAATGGTGAAAATAAATTGTCATCCTTTGTGTTTGGTTTAAAACAAACCACACAAAATAAACCTTTGAGTTAATAAAAATAATAATAATAATAATAATAATATTATTTATTTATTTATTTATTTATTGTTTATATTTTACAACAGGAAACAAAACTAATCAGCTAGATCAATATTTTTCGTCAGTCAAACTATCACTGTTTTCTGATAATCGTGTTAATGTTACAGTTATTTTCATAATGATGATGATGATGATGATGACGATGATGTGGAAATGTTACAATAAAACGCATGCACTGATGACGTTACTATCATGACTATGATAGCAATGATAATGATAGCCATGATAAAATTTGTCCATTGACGAAGCCACAGATTATAATAAAATAAAATAAAAATATATTGAAAATATTTTCTATTAACAGGAATACTTACAACCTTTAATGAAACGTATACAACGTTAGCGTGTAATAACTTAAATGATTTACCGTTTAGCTCTAATACTAAGACATCATTTAATAAAGAATCTTTCATTTATTCGCTTTGAATCTCGCCCTTTATTTCTGTAATCAAACTGTTTTTGTTCGATTAGCAGATCTTTACAGCAGCTTCAACAACGTCATGAACACTTAACCACATCAGATGTTTCACGCGCTCACCGGAAATGATTCATAACAGGGAGAGAACTGCTCCCTAGTAAATTCCAGAAGTGTCAATTAGTGCGTGGTGGTTACAGATGCATGACTAATTACACTGTTTGTACAAAGTTGTTGAACAGAATGTAAAAATGCCTTTGGTTAAGTTTGTGGTTGTTTTTTTTTCCCCCACTATTAAATTACTTAGGCCACTGAATGAGATGGTTTTGTATGTGATGAAATAGATTATCGGCTGTTAGTTTTAAAACAGGAAATACACTGGTAACTGGTTTTAGTTCTTTGGTTAGAGCGTAAGACTGGCGCGTGATTAGTTGAAGGATCGGTTCTGTTCACTGCACCAGTGTAGACATTTTCAATTTTCCATTTCAGATAGAGACTGTCACAGATTGTGTGATTTGAACTCTTCTGTCTATGGGAAGGTAAACATGAAACAAACCAAAAAAATCATTGGTTCATTCTTTCATTATTTATATTTATATAATTAGGTGTATAAAGAGGTGACCGGTTTGAACAGATTTTGTTTTCTCTAAAAACGGTTATCGAAGAATTGTATGATGTCAATCCAATTAAAAATATAATCATTATCAAGTTTAAGTAAGCTTATTTTTCTCAAATTATATAAAAATATGCAAAGAGAAATAATGGGTAAAAGAGTTTAAAAGTCCATACAAAAATTATTTTATCAATAGTTTTTTAAATAAGTAACGTATGTAACTAAATAAACAGACAGACAGAGCTATAAATGAAATAAAGAATTAAATAACAACTGTTAAGAAATAATTAAATTCATATAAAGTGAAATGAAATGAAAATTAAATGTAAAATAAATAAATACATAAATAAATAATTAATTAATTAAACCCAAACAAATTAAAACACAAATAAATTTAAACAGAGACGAGAATAAATCTCAAACATCTCGGTACAGAATCTGATGACCTAGGCTGATTCCGTTAAACGAGTTCTTCTTTTTCGTGAAACTTGAGAGAAGTTTGTTCAAGTCTGATTGCCATTTCGTGATAAAGCCTGCCAAAAGCACGCAACGCGTTTTTCTAGGATTCTGCCGGAGTTGTTGGGGAAACTCTTGTGCTGCGAGCGAGTAATACGATAAGGTCGCGGAGGGCTCCAACAATGCCACAGCACCAGCACATCCATTTTCGGTCGATAACGTTTCGTGAAAAGTAAAAACAACTTTCAAACTAACTCTTTTTTTCTCTCTCGGATCGTGCATGCAAGAACCTGTTTCCGCTTCGGACAGCGTCCAGCTAAATGTTTTAAACAAAATCAGACACATTGATTAAAACTATCTTGTTTTACTTACCAAAATCGCTTTCGCCAATTCTGCTATTCCGCCATGTTCAATGAGATGTGGCAGAGGAAATTGACATGGTTGCTATTAATAGCGTGGGGTATACCCTCTTGAAAATTGCTGTATTTGGTTATAAGGCACTCACAAGAGGCACTATGGTTCGCATCAAGTCTTTCATCACAGCAAGAAGAAGTTTACAGTTGGAGCAGAGCGGAAAGAACGATTTAGGGTAAATTGCGTCAGAAGTTCTGGTCTTTGTTGAGTCGCTGGTGTTGACAGCGCAGATATTTATTTGCTGTTGATCAGCTTAGATAATTAAGTGGGAATCATTTTCACTCAGAGCTGTAATTACTGAATCACTGCTTGTTAGCAAGTGTAAAACAATTACATACCGATTTTATACGTCCATAGAACATACACTGACACATACATACGTAAATTTGTACATTATATAAATAAATAAACACATACGTACATACACACTTACATACATACACATACATACATATATACACCTAAACACACACACACACACACACACACACACACACACACACACACACACATACACATGTACATACACACGCATACATAAATCATATAAATTATACTTTCGATATTTGGTTATTCTGTAATTTACCAGCCACTGTTTTATAACATTCACAAACGTAACTTTGAGATGTTCTCTGCTTGCTCCTCTCGTAGTGTTAGGTCACATTCCAACCCGGCAGGAAACCAGAATTAATACTCTCAAAGAAAATATCATCCACACCGCTTCTGGGCTACCGAACAAGAACGAAATGATCGTCCGAAAATAACACACACATATATATATATATATATATTTATTTATATATGTATGTATGTATAAGTTATCTGAATTATTAGGAAAGCGCAATGGTATCTAGTATACTTACATAAAACTGTTTGTATTTTAGGCATATTTCTAAACCTGCAATTCGCTGTTCCGATTTTTCTAAATGTGTTAAAACAAGATCAGCACATAATTGTTTAAATATGAATTTCATCGTTAATGCAGTTGTTACTGTACATTAAGTTAAACTGTTTTATCAACAGGATGTTCACATAACACCAAGTTTCGATAAGAATCAGGGAAAATCACACATCTAATTCTTTAGCAGACACGCCCATAATTATTTCATAATATTCCGTATCAGTTTCTAAATGTGCGGTTGTTGGTTTATATCGTTCCTAAGTTATTAACAAAACGATAAGCAAACAACAACAACAAACAAATAAAACAGAGAAAAAAATTAAAGAAAGAAAGAAAGAAAACAAATATTGTTAATAAACTGAATATGTACTGCATTATTTTCATCAAATATAGTTAAGATATCTGAATAGCCTTCGAACTGCTTTTTACTATTTTCTTTTTTTCCTTGAATGTCCTTTTGCAACCTAATAACCATAAGAAAGCAACTAAAATCAATCTGTAATTATAATAATTAACTTACCTTTAAACGGCTTTAAATACATCCATACCACGTAATCGTTGAAGACTTTTCCTCAAATTTTCTATCAAAGATTGTGATATGTTCTGCCTTCGCAATTGAATTGTAACAATTATAATGTTCTAAACTTTTATTTTATTAATCACAGTTATGTTTCAGTTACAAAACGAATGCTTATTTATTCAAATTAAGTTATAATATGTTTGGCTGTCTTGCAAATTAACTGTTAATTTGATATCAAGGTGTGTTTTTTGGCACAGTGCCGGTGATATCTTAATTTCAAATTAGTGAGTTTCATTGCAATGTGGTCTGTACCAATGTGCTAACTGTAACAGTTCTTTCAGTTTAAACAAAAACAACAGCAGCAGCAATAAAATCAGATGAAAAAATACAACCCCAAAAACAACAAGAAATTAGAAAAAAAAAAAAAAAAAAAAATGGTTATATCTAAAGATAATTTTTTTTTTTTTATTTCCAATTTATAAGAAATGGTAATTAGATGGCAAGTTTAAAATCTCAAAACCTATTTTTCTTTTCTGGCATCAGTTATATAAGTCAGTTAGTATATATACTCTCTCTCTCTCTCTCTCTCTCTCTCTCTCTCTCTCTCTCTCTCTCTCTCTCTCTCTCTCTCTCTCTCTCTCTCTCTCTCTCTCTCTCTCTCTCTCTCTCTCTCTCTCTCTCTCTCTCTCTCTCTCTCTCTCTCTCTCTCAAACATCACAATTACAATAAAATGTTGACTAGTTACATAGCAAAAGATTTTTATATCGTCCCATATACTGTTCACAAACCATTATATCAACATTTCTTCTTTTTCTTCTTCTTCTTCTTATTGTTGTTGTTGTTGTTGTTGTTGTTGTTGTTGTTGTTGTTGTTGTTGTTGTTGTTGTTGTTGTTGTTGTTGTTGTTGTTGTTGTTGTTATTATTATTATTATTATTATTATTATTATTATTATAAAATTACTATTATCACTATTACCTCGACCTCAGCTGAAGATGAATTAAACAGAACTGATAAAAAAAATAACACAAGAAAATATAACAAGAAAAATAAGAAGACCACAACCTAGCCCCTATCAGTCAGTATTTCAGCCCTGAAACTGAACCACGGCGAAAACTATCGTTTAGCTTTGTTTCTGCGGTTACTTCAGGTCTGTTTACGTTCCCAGCTCTACACAGTTTGGTTATTAAACGGACAGCGTGTGGTACTTTGGTTAATTGGACTAGACTAAGACAGCTGGGTGCCACGTCAGTTTCCCCGCCATCAGTTTACACTGGCACCAGGCACTTTGTCCACGTTGCGTAACATTTCGATGACTACCAGTTGTGAATCGTGAATCACAAACAACGCTGATCTGTTTCTTCTGAAAAGGAAGAAATGTTTTATTTAACGACGAAAATAATAGATGTATAGTGTATGCGTGGTTACATGACATCGTAGTTGTGGTTAAGGTACAAACGGTATCCTCCCAGTTACTATACATCCCGTTTGTCACACACCTTATCAACAATACCCAGGTTAAGTTAACTACTAATCATAAACCTCCAACCAAGCATTCTATAATTGACTCTCCTGAGGGAACAATTAAAGAAATATTTACTAACAATTAAGAAACAAGAATAGAAATATATATTAACATCCCTTTATTATAAATTAATTTAACAGAAGAATAATATGAATTATTATATCACATTTAGTGCATATGAAACATAGCATACGTTGCAGCACGCATCAGTATATTAAAGTGATCAGCCACACTGAGCCAGTGACTGTTCATTAATATTATAGAAGTTTGCTTAATTAATCCCTAAGCTGACTGTGTTACAACTGTCTGTGTAACAAATGGGAGACAACCGACAAAACCAACAATGAGAGAAGAAACCTCCTATCGAGACATGATTGAGTACCGTTTTTCAAAGAGATCTGTAACAAGTACCTTCCCATAGACAGTGAAGCATATTCTACGTTTTTTATTAACCAGTCGCTGGACTCTGTGTACGTAGTTTAACAAATTATGTGAACCGTTACGACTCTGCCCTGCGTTATACACTGAAACACAACATTGACCTTGAACCTTTTTATAATTCCTTACCGTTTAAACTCTATTCAATACCCACTTAAAAAGAAAAAAAAAAAAAAAAAATGATCTTAGCGAAAACTGTATTATTCATTTATTTACATCAGTCTTCAGTAAATAAGGGTAAGGATTTTAATTTTTAATAATTTTTTTTTTTTTTCCTAGACTAATTCATGAAGCAATAGCATATTCGTCTGTAATTATATAAATACCACGCACTCCAGAGTCAACAAAGTAATTTTCTGTGTTTCGTATATGTCACACTGAGAGATTAATTGTCTGTTCTACAAAACGAGACTGAATTACTAAAGTTGTTACATAAAGAAATGTAAAATCCCCTCACTCCCAGCATGCTTTGTTAACGAGAACAAAAACGTTATGAAATAATTAATGGGGTACAAGTAATTATGAACGATTCTTAAGTTAATGAGTTCGTTAATGGTGCAAACACGAATGACATCAAATGTTTTGAAAAAGTACATAATTATAGGGCTATTCCTGATTAAGGTATTTATAGAGACTTTTCAATAATTACAACATATGGAAGAAAGGTTTATAAATATATATATAATATAGTTACTCTTACATTTGAAATATAATACCAATATAAATACTTTAAATGATAACAGATTCAAACTTCGTTTTATTTATTGTTACAAATTCAAATTTATTCCCACGTGCTTCGTTTTGCACGTACAGTAATAACAACATTTCCCTGCGGTTTCTAATTATTAATCTCCAGTCTAATAATGCACATAACCCCGGACATTAACTGGAGCCGGTCAAACACCACAGCGCAAGTTAATCGTTATCTTTACCAACATCCACTTGTTGAGCATAGCCGCCTTGAATCTACACAGCCAATAACACAGCATACTTCGCAAGTGCTGCCATCGATTTTTCTTCATCTGTCCAATAAAAGAGTCGAAAGTGATCGTAGCAAATACTCCACAGAGACATAAATTGTCGTATTTATAAAATGCGAAAAGACGTTGAAACGGAAATACAAGCAGCACGGGAATCCTTTGGAACTCTTCTGCGGAGGAGGAAAGATTACAAACGACGTTATTATCAGCCATATTTTGCAGGGATGTTTATGTGCAATTTATTTATGGATCGTTAGTGAAAGAAAAAAAAAAAAAAAAAAAAAAAAAAGAAGAAGAAAATGATGAATATATATCCCAGCTACAGAGATATTCAGTTTCTATTAAAAGGACACAGAATTAATAAAACTAGGTTTGAATCTTGTTAAAAGGTTATTTTACAGAAAGACAAAAATTATTATTATTATTATTTATTTTTATTATTTTATTTAAATTTAGATTTCCGAAAAAGAAAATGGTTTCAATGAAAAATGGTTTATTAGTTTAAAGGTGGCGAAGAGAAGAAAACATGCCTTTATTAGAAAAGGAAACATTAATGGCTATGCTACAGAAGAGAATGATTTGGAAAATAATTTCGAGATTAATTAATTTTTGTCAGATATTTCTAAACTAAGCCATGACATACATCACAAAACGACATTGCCGTTTTACATTTAATGTTAAATGTTAATAAATTAAATAAATTTCTGTATCAAGGCCTAAAATTATATTAAAATAGTAACCCCATAAAACAACGCCGAACGTGATAAAAAAAACCTCAAAATTAAATTTAATTATTGTTCTGTTGTTATAATCTCACTGTGCTTGGGAAACTTGGGTCAGCAATAGCAATATCCTAGACGTCCAATAATGGTTTTAAAATCGATGCATTTTAAATTAGTTTTTTTTTTTTTTTTTTTTTTAGTTAATTAATTTTTTTAACTTGAATTCTGACATGAATTTGGTCGTTTGTCTTCGCTGACAGTAAGGTGTACGTAGTTAACTCCCTTGATTAGATTATTTAATCCGTTTGACCACGTTCGTTTGTTTCCTGTGTTCTGTTCAACACTACCCCATCTAATTCCGAATCTCCTCTAGATATGATGCTACTGTGGATAGTCATTCACCTCTTTAAAGTAAATAAATTAATAAATATTCATGATCAGTAATAACTGACTGAAATTGATTTACATATGTTGCTATCGTTCCTGCTATTTATGTCAAATTAAATTTAAAAATTAAACACGAAAATACACTAAATGGAGATTCATCATGCGTTTAATTTACGTTGAAACAGGTGGTTTTAAAAATTCACTGAAATCATTAGTTTATTCATATTATTTATCTATTATTACTATATTAGTAGTATGTATATAATAATGTTATGTTGCAAATATTTCAAAATGCATAATAAAAATATTTAAAGATATTTCATTACATTTAAATTAGACATAAACAGACACGCACGCACACACAATAATAATAACAGTGAAATTAGATTAGGTGATGATGTTATTTTAACGATATAATCATATAATTTAATTTATAAATTACAAATGTTGACTGGAAATTAGAAGTCTTGTTAAATGTAATATTACTGATAATTCTCCTGAAACTAACTTCGGATTTATGAAAGATGGGAAATAGCTGCGGGTGCATATTTACATAACTTAGAATAAAGTTTTATAGACTATTTGCGTAATAAAACTGGATGATTACTTTTATGCAAGAATTTTACGTGATTGATGACACACATTGAACTGATAACTTCTATTTTGATCCGCAACTGTGGAAATTAAAACGTCGGTGATTAACAGTCTATGCCATTATTTGTTTTGGCCTATAGAGAAATCCTTCCCGATTCATGTTCGGACCAATCCCGAAACGTAATTTAACTATATGCCTTCTGTTTTTCCTTCTTTCCTTTTAATTTTTTATATTTTTTCTTTTCTTTTATTTTTCTTTTGTTATATACCTTTTTGTAAGGTTTCATGGCAGTATCTGCAGTAAAAATAAAAATGAGAATTTTGTTGCTATCGCTTATATTTAATTCCATTTATGTTTGTATTTTTTTGTCTGTTTCTATTACTACACATACTAGTATTAGTATATATGTGTATATAATGTGTATGTATGTATGTATGTATGTATGTACGTATATAATTTTTCTTCATGTGTGATGGTTTATCATATAAATTTAATTTCAGTATGGACTAACTAGAAATATCGCTTCGGGACATCCGAAATTGAACTAGTTTTTATTTTTAAATGGTGTGTAACACATACATCTATTGACCGAATAACCGACATCACGTGATTTCTGTCAAATCGTCAGGTGCTGTGGAAAGAGAAAAGGTAGGGACCGATTATGATTAGATTTTGCAGTTATATCTGATGAAATCAAAATTATGACATCATTGACACATCCATAAGATCTGTTTTGTTGTGACATTAGCATGCTATGGACAAGACTTTATAAAATTAGCAAGAAAACTCATTAGAAATTCCTAATTTATTTGGGGAAATTTCCATCGGCGTTGTTTACTTGAAGCTCAGCTGTATTTTGTTTGCAGACTACTATTGTATTGTAAATAAATTTGTGAAATTAAATTGATGCCATAGCCATGTAAGTAATTAATATATGGTATACAGTATAGTCGATTTACTGAAATCATTATAAAATACCTTAATTGCTTTTGAGGTCTGTTTGGTTTTTGTGCTGAATCAACATTATGAACATCTTCATGTTACTGACAATGACATTACGACTAGGATGATTCGCTCATTTCATTTTAGAACATATTATCAGATACTTTTTCATAAGCAATATTTTTAGCACAATATATTGTCATTAATATATATAAAAATATGTTAAAAATAACAGATAAATCATTATTATTTTGACGTTTGTAATCAGTCACCTTTGGTTATATCGGCTGTTCTATTAAAAACTAAAAAAGCCGGTCAGAATAATCCAATAAAAATTATATGTATGAAATTAATATTATTACTGTTTATTAATTAAATTTTTATTACTAGTAATTATATCAAGTAAGCTTTGTAACTCAGTGATTATATATTTTGACATGAATATCAAATTTCTTTAAAATGTTAAAATTTAATTTGATCTGATACTAACAATAGACATTATATTGATACGGATAGGGTCATAACAGTAAGTGAGTATGTGTTTGTGTTTCTGTAGATATGCATATAATGTACTAATGGCATAGATGTAAAACAACATTTATTTTTTTTATTTTTAGATTTGAATGACATCATCATTAAAAATATTAAACACTTGTGAATATTGTTATTTTCATTTCTAGAAAATTCTGCATAATGGTAATCTTTGCATGTCGGTGCTTGAATGTAAAGTTACATGTGAAAGAATTCAAAACAGTTGAAGATGATGATGATGATGGTACGTAAAAGAAGATTTATATGAACTGTCATTATTAAATTCTGTCTTACTGGATTATTGACCATTTTGTGTTAACATGTATATAGATGGATAAACAAATTACATAAATCTACAAGTCCTTGTGTGTGTGTGTGTGTGTGTGTGTGTGTGTGTGTGTTCTATAACTGTACATTTTGTTAGTAATTCATAGAATCAGAAGACATTTATTGATTTAATTATGATATATATAATATATACAGTGGTACCTTGCCTTACAAGTGCACCAACTTACATTTTCTTATTTAAAAACATGTATCACAAAAATAGGGTAGTTATGGGAGGCTGGAATGAATTAATGGTTTTTCAATCAGTTTCAGTTGAGGAAAATTGATTTGATATATGAGCATGTTACAAGTTCAGTAACAGAACAAATTAAACTCATATAAGTCAAGGTACCACTGTGTGTGTGTGTGTGTTTCTTTAATTACATTTCTTTAATTACATTTCTTTAAATATATATTTATAACAAATGTTTTTCAGATTCAGCAGCCACAAACAGTGACCTCTTTATGGGTAAACAAATAATTGAAGCTGTCCTCGATGATGCAAGTGTTACCATGGTAATCAATTTTTTTTTTTTTTTAATATTTTGTCATAATATTATTGTTGAAACTGTTATTAGCAACAATTCTGAATCTTTTTATATTTGAAATCAACAATGGTTATAGCAGGTGAATTATATTTAGAAAAGTGTCTGTTAATGTATCTGTCGGTATACAATGCAGCTTTCTGTTTTAATGGTTTCTGTTTAATAAAAAATAAAATAATAAAAATAATAAAGGAAAAACCCACCTTTGTTTTATTAATTATCAGTTTCTGTTAATAATTATGATATAAATGACATATTTTCATGATTAATTAATATTTATCTTGTAACTGATGCTGCTCAGAATATGGGGAAAAAACCTTATATTATCTTTTTAACAAAGATAAACCTTAGGATTTCGTCTCTTATTTTGTAATCACGGAATTCTATTTTGGACACATAAAAACTGTTAATATAAGAATGTGAGATGTTTCCATTTACAACTTAACTGACATCTGGCTTGCTTAGAATGCGTACAGTGTACAAACTGTTATGTTTCCCTACAAAGAATATGCTAACAGAAGACAACAGAGCTGTGAATGAGAATTTCTGATTTGCAGAGGATATAGAGTAAAAAAAAAAATCCTAGAGTGTGTTTATGTATTTCTCAACACCAGTGTTTAAAAGATTGTGAAGTGAGAACTCATTCACAAACACATTCAAACTTTAATCATAGCGAGTTTAACTGTTAGCATATTTTAAACTAAGAACTGGGGAAAAAAGAAAGAGCTGTTCGTGTTAAATCTGACTATTTTTACAGAAGACATTTTTATTTCAGACACACACATACCTGGTCCACTGTCGTCAGTTCGGGGACTGGACGACTTTCCTGTGTCTCAACTGTAACCAGCAGACTCACGCAGTGAAGTCAGGTTGTGACTCTATTCTCATTAACTCAGAGCTTGAGTCTGACCCCTCTGTGATAGAAAGGTTGATGCGATCTTCCAGTTTCTCTGCCGTGTTTAGGATAGTCCTTCAGAACCCAGGTCCTGACCTGACATCATCTTTGCCAGGTATTTTGTTTGAGTGTCTTTTTATCTGTATGTATGTCTATATTCTTAAAATACTCATAATGAGAAATTTGTTTAGATGATTTAACTATTTTGATTCTTTCTGTATGTCAGTCTTTCTCTCTGTGTGTGTGTATCTCTGTCTCTCTCTCTCTCTCTCTATCTATCTATCTATCTATCTATATGAAGCCCAATAAGTACTTTTAGCATATTAACCAGGAAGAAACCTATTTTTAAATGATAACTTTCAGGAAGTCAGTTTTAAAGAAATCACATAAAACATGAACTGAGATGAATGTGTTATTTCTTTGATTTAATCTGTCTAAGTACTTAAACCAAAAGCCACTTTGAAAAATCTGTTGTTATCACATATTACGTTCATAACTATTCTGAAGTAATGTTAATGGGTCCCATCAGTTCATTTTACAACAAAAATATCACTAAACACCTCTAATAAACTATAAATCAAAATTATGATTTTTATTATTACTATCTAGGTTCTTCAATAGAAGAGGAAAAAATTAATTTAAAAGATAAAAGAAAAATTTCTCCTTTTAAGTGTATTTGGATTTGAAAAAAAAAAAAAAAAATACATCAGCTGTATTTGAACAAATCAAAGTATTTTAGCCATATTACAACTGTTGCTAGTTCGTGGATATTCTTTGAGTTAAGTTTGACATACTCTCTTTTGGGGATAACAACTAGGACAGTGTAACAATTCAATAGTGTTATTAATAGTGGCATAATACGAAGTGATATATGTTTAGCTACCAACAATGTATGAAATCAGTGGTATCGTTAGTAACAACAGCGATCTAATTAAATAAAAAAATGTATCAAAAGTGTATCAAGTCAGTATGTGGTTAGTAATGACAGTGCTGTAACCAAAGAGACAGATGTTTAGTGTGTCATGTCTATAGTTTTGTTGTGATTAAAATGGTTCTGATATTTTCAGATCCAAGATCTCATGCTTACGAATCTCTTCAGTCTCATTTCACACGCGTGCAGCAACAACTCAACGTCTACCTGCTGCAAGAGGAATCAGCCATGGAGGACAGAATAAGGTCACCTTGAGTTCACTTGTTTTCTACCAATACCCATTATTTTGCAGCAGTAATGAAGGAGACTGTTTTGTATATAAATGTCTTTGGTTTTAATTTTTACGTAAAAAGTTCCTACGTTTCGTATTTTAATGTGCATTTAATTAAATTGATGGTTAAGTCAAAACTTAGTTTTCTGTTATTCTCTGTGTGTGATAATATTATGGTAACAGTTTAGTGAAGTGATTTTAAGATGAGAAGAATTTGGATAATTATAACAGTGAGTGAGGTAATGTGCTAATGCTTTCGTACATTCATCATCTAGTAATAGGAGTGTAAGATGAAAACAATCTGGATGGTGAGAAACTTTATTTTACAGATGTTAAGTTTTCAACTCTGTTTTGACTTGAATCATTTCATGTGTTTGTTACAAGTTTAGCTCATGTCTGTACTTGTTACTGCCTTAACTCTTTTTCTTTATTTGTATTATTATTTATTTTTATTTTTGTTTTAATAGGCAGTATGAACAAGAACAGAAAGCAGCTTTCCAAGAACTGCAAAACAGTGCTAAATCTGACAAGAGAAAGATGATCAGGTTATTTTTAAAATGTATTATTGTTAGTTATTTTTAGAATTTATTATTTGTGTTATTTTTTAAATTTATTATTTTGTTAATATTTAGAATTTATTATTATTTTTGACTGAAACACAGTTCAGCTGACAAATATATAAAATTGGTAGAAATCTAAACAGGTATTTTATACTGTATTTGAAATGGTTGGTTATCATCTGTTAATAAAAGCTGCAAATTAAACACATTCAAATCTGGACAAAAGATGAATGAATTGTAGTGTAGTGTTTTTAAAAATTTTTTTTATTTTATTTTATTCTTTCTAGTGCTTTAATAATGGCAAGCCAGGCTAGAATGGGATCATCAGTGGATGAGAAAGCTGTTGACACTGAGCAGGAGACAAGAGGTGATTGCATGATTATCATCATCATTACTCTTATTCTCTTTCTATTTCATTTATTCACTCTCTCTGTCTCTTTGTTTCTGTCCTCTCTCTCTCTCTCTCTCTCTCTCTCTCTCTCTCTCTCTCTCTCTCTCTCTCTCTCTCTCTCTCTCTCTCTCTCTCTCTCTCCTTCTCTCTCTCTCTCTGTCTCTGTCTGTCTGTCTGTCTGTCTCTCGGTCTCTTCTTTTTCTTCTTTTCTTATATATATCACACTTCTAAAAATCTGTGTTTATTACTTCAAACAGCAAGGAAGAGGGATCTGAAGGCAAGTCGTTCAGGACCCTTGGACAGTAAGAAGGTAAGTTTTACATTTTACATCATTACACAGCATTCTTCACATGTGAAGTATATTTGGATCATTTCAAGTAAATATTTCTTACTCAGTCTTCTTGAAATCTTTTATCAAGTAAGCCATTATTTTCATGCATCCAATACTTTTTAAATATACCTTATAAAGTAATTTAATCTACTCAAACCTTTTAAAGTTTTGATCTTTGAAATAACTGTCAGAATAAATTTAAAAAATCAAACAAAAGTTTAAACTATTTAGCTGTTAATTATAGTAAAAGAGAATAAATGCCCAAACTTTTGAAATATGTGTATATTGGTTAAATCTCTGTTTCTGTACCACTTTTCCATGAAAACAATGTCACTGAGGGCATTTTCTCTTTCACTGAATATTTATATAAATTCAGTATAAATGTTTGGTTTTCTTATTAAGGTTACTGACCTTAAAACTTGAATACAGCTGCATTGTTTTTATCGTTGTCCATGATCTTTAGGAATCAGAACAATATGTAGCTGACCATCCTGTTTTTCATTTTATCCAGTTTATATACTGATCTTTATTATTTAATGGTAGTCATGGAAGATTATTATTTTATTTTATTTTATTTTATTTTATTATTTTGTGTGTGTGTGTGTCTGTCTGTTTATAATGTTTTTTAAATTTTTTATTTTATATTATTAATTTTTATGTGTTTTTAACCTTTTATTTATTTTGTTAATGTTTTTATCTTCATGTACTTAACTATCCCAATCTGATATTTCAACAGCCTTTTTATTTTTATTTTTTAAATATTGTTTTTTATTTCAGTCTTCAGATCATCACAACCTTGTCAGAACTTTCAGTAATTTTGAACAGAGTCCTGATACAGAAGGTAAAACTACCAAATAAAATCATACTTGAGATATTTAAACTAAGAATCCAGCAGTTTTGTTTCATGTTGGTGGAAACAAAGAGGAAGATGTTTAATTTAAATACTGCTACCTTAAAGATGTTTGTAATGTACAAATATGGTTTACAGTTTTTTCAAAGGAAACTTCTAGATTTATATGTACATACTCACATGTATGTGTTGATTATTATTATTTAAAATCTGTTTTAAATTATCTGATTTTAGATCAAATAATAAGCCACAATATTTTCATCAATGTTACATTAAAACAGTTTATAATGCATTTTACCGACAACTGAAATGAACTAAAATAAATGTTATTTATACTGTTTGGTTGTCACAAAAAAATTCAAAAGACTGAGTTCTCACTTAACAACAAATATTAATTTTTTTATTACAATATTAAGCCAGATATGCAGAAAAAAAACATACATATCAAAACCAGGAGTTTTTATTTTTATTTTTTAATGGAAGTTTCTTATATACACATTTTATTTTTATTTTTTTATTTTTAAATGTAAAATTAACATTTAAGTTTCATCAACTTTGTGATTACAGCAATGTTCTACCTTGACGAGGTGGACCCACAGTTTGACCGTCCTTTCTACGATTCTGATGAGGAAGACAGTAAGAACATTTATTATTAGAAATTATATCTCAATCTGAAATGAATGTCTGCTTTAAAACAAATAATTAATGAAAAAAATGAAAAAATAACCCAACAAAAAATGTATTCTATTGTGCATGGTTATAATGTGTCAGTATCAACACAGAGTATTTGGTTACTATTTACCAGTAAATGTATAATTAGCAAGATTGAAAGAAGATTGTTTTGTTAAGGGGAACAAGTAAATAAAAGAAAAATATAATTTTGTTACTTCAACAGATAATTTTGTTTACAGTTTACTAGTAAATTAAAAATGTAATTTTGCAGCATCAACCATGTATTAGCTGGTTATTAGATTACTCCTATATACATTGTCTAAGATTTTAAACTGTTACTAACAAAGTAGTTTGTGTTTTAGTAAAGATTTCTCACAGAGTTTAAACTGTTACTAACAAAGTAGTTTGTGTTTTAGCAAAGACTTCTCACAGAGAGTTTAAACTGTTACTAACAAAGTAGTTTGTGTTTTAGCAAAGACTTCTCTCACAGAGTTTAAACTTACTAACAAAGTTGTTTGTGTTTTAGCAAAGACTTCTCACAGAGAGTTTAAACTGTTACTAACAAAGTAGTTTGTGTTTTACCAAAGACTTCTCACAGAGAGTTTAAACTGTTACTAACAAAGTAGTTTGTGTTTTAGCAAAGACTTCTCACAGAGAGTTTAAACTGTTACTAACAAAGTAGTTTGTGTTTTAGCAAAGACTTCTCACAGAGAGTTTAAACTGTTACTAACAAAGTAGTTTGTGTTTTAGCAAAGACTTCTCACAGTGAGTTTAAACTGTTACTAACAAAGTAGTTTCTGTTTCAGCAAAGACTGCAGATGAAACTCCATCGTCTTCTCACAGAGTTTAAACTGTTACTAACAAAGTAGTTTGTGTTTTAGCAAACACTTAGTTTAAACTGTTACTAACAAAGTAGTTTGTGTTTTAGCAAAGACTGCAGATGAAACTCCATCGTCTTCTCACAGAGAACTGATGTACTCTTCCTCAGTTCCCATCTCAGTGCCCACTTGGAAAAGTCGAAATGGCAGCACAGACGAAGATAACGAACAAGAGGTAAACTGTTAACATCTTAGGAGTCTTTTTTATACACCCAGACTCACACAACACAACATACATACATATATGTTAATATAGTTGTACTGATAGTGTATTGTTTTTGTTTTATTTATTGTATGATACTAAGGATGTCGAAATCAGAGTAAGTGGGAAACTTATTTTTAAGGTGACATTTTTAACTGCACAACTTTAATAGTTTAAAAGATATTCCTTTGTAAAGTTCTGCAGTAAAATGAAAAAAAAAACCTACACTGCAATGTTCTCAGAGTCTCTTTCATATATGTTATACTTATTTTGTTGTTAAATTATTCATCATTTTGATGCATTTGGTCACACACACACACACACACACACATATATATAAGTAATCATTTATATACATAGACATATAATCATTTATATATATATAGACATATCTGTATGAATTATATATAACTGAACGTAATAAAAGTAAAGAAATAGGAGTCACTGTAAGCCTGTGACAAGCACATAAATAGGAAATATTTGAGATAATGGTGACTTTGTTTCAGAACACACCCTCCAACCCAGAGCAGATTGCAGCTAACATGCAGGCCCTGGCTGAGAGTATCACAGACAACGGAAGATACATCTTCGGTGACCGGCCACGCCCGCGACTCAACACAGGGGACTTCAGCACCCTGAAACGATGAGACTGCGTTGTGACGACTTCGAACCATGACCTGCGACCGATGACGACAGTATTTTTATATCTTTTCATGTGTGACTAACACTTGGCAGAATTATGATCTTAAAAAGCAACAACGTTATTTTTGTTTGTTTTGGGTTGTCCGTTAATTAACTCTGGTTGTTTTCACCCCCACCATAATTTCTTCCGTAAAACTACAGCATTTCGTTTTGTACGTTTGATGTGTTTGTTGTTGTGTGTGTGTGTGTGTTAGTATTGTGTGATGTGTGAGATAGAGACAGAGACAGAGAGAGAGAGAGAGTGTGTGAGTTTGTATGTTTGATGTGGTTGTTCAGATGTGTGTCCTTCAGATGTGTGTCCTGTGCTTACAGTATGTCTTTATTGTTATTTGTTCTTTTTAACTGAAAGTTACCTGACTTTATTATGTTTTTACCTTTTTAAATGTGTTCATAATGTTTTTCTGGGAAATTGTTTTTGTTTAAACCTTCGAAGTGGATTAATCTCTGATTATTTACAACCACAGTTCAGAAAAAAAATAAAAACACAAACAAAACAAAAACAAATTTTGTTTAAATAATTTTTAATATTTTATTTAAAATGGATGTTGTAGTTAATATATGAAGATTATTCCGTAAAAATAATTGTTTCCAAACATTTTTCAATAATTTTCACATTGCTTGCTATCATTTTCATACAATGAATACTAAATAGTGAACGACCAAAAAAATTTAAAAATTGGAAACAAAACAAATTAAAAAAACTAAAAATAAATATAAAAACTAAAACTAATTAGAAAGTTGAATAGTAATAAAAAAAAATTAAATTTAGTTTATATTTTTAATGTGCCATTTGTTTTCTGCATACTCTAATATGCTTTACTGCTGTGTTCTGTATAATGTTAGAATATAAATATTTATGTATGTTACTGTCAGTAATTAGAAAATTTAAGGAAATGAATGTATGTATTAAAAAAATTATTTTTCAGATGAGAAAATGTAAATACCCAGTCAGAATATTTTTTATTTTATTTTATAATCATTTGCTTAACTTTATTTATATATTATTATTATTATTATTATTATTATTAATTAGACTAATAGAAGACTTAAATTGGCAGTTGAGTCATACTTAAGAAAGTTTTCTATATTAAATGGGGCATACATTTGTTTTTTTTTACATCACTTTCCAAAGATTAACAACTAGTCTGCAAAATTTTAAAAAAAACAACAACACACTGTACCTCTGAAATGATTTGATTTGTTACGTATTTTATTATTTTTCCCTGTTTTCACTCTTTTCTTTTTGTATGTATAGTGATGAGTATATTCAAACATGAAGTAGCAGTAGCTGATGAAAGGTATTTAGATTAAATGTTTTATTATAAATATTAGAATAACTGCGAAACAGCAGGCTGTAATGTATGAGTGACGTCTGGTTTCCTATTGTTTGGTGGTATGGTTTGTTTTTGAATTATTTCTTTTGTGTTTTTGTTATTAATAGTATATTTTTAATTAATTTATTTATTTTTTATTATTATTATTATTATTATTATTATTATTATTATTATTATTATTATTATTATGATTATAAACATCATTGCCATCATTGTTATCATAATCATCACTATTAAGGGTTGTTACATTTTTATTTGGTGTGATTCTTGATTTATTTTTAAATTTTTTTTTTTTTTTAATAATGCTGTACTTGTTTAAAAATCACTGTTTATGTTCGTTTTATTAAAAAGTGTTTTATTTTGTTGGCCTGTGTATTTCAGCAGAAAGGACACAGATAATCAAAATATGCCAAAAAGTTCTCACAATTATGCTAAAACTTAAGACAATCTAAACTGTGCTAATTGAAACAAACTGGTGCTAATACTTAAAAAAGGGAATTATATATTTAATTAATACATGTGTCTGTTTAATACAGGTACACATCCATTTAAAGCATATTCAGTATTAAGTACAGACAAACATGTACATGAATACATTCACAGAATCATTCATACATAACGTACATGTACACACTACATACAGATAGATAGAGACACAGACATGTAGAAACACAAGCAAATAAAGAACTTACATTTATTCATTTACACTGTTAATAGAATTTTCTTTTTTTGCCTTGAAACCAAACAAATTATACAGTAATAAAAATAAGAAATTTGTCACTTTAGATTTTAAGCTGATTGTCTAGTCAAACAGTTTAGAAACAGATTTTTAGCACAAGTGAAAAGCTTTGTCTATTTGTACAGACTATAAACTTTGTCTACACCACGGGTCAACAAGGTCAGTATTGACCTCCAGGGGTCAGTGGGACTATGCAATAGATCAATAAATGGCTAGGGGCAAAATGGGGGAGTACAACAGAAATAGGAACTGAGAAGAAATAACCAAAAACAAATTAACCTTATTGAGATCAGTAATGAAGGAAAAAGGGGTGAAGAAACAGAGAACGTTATTATTGATAATATTTTTAAAATTTATTTTACGTGCTTGAGAATCGGTGAGATTGAGGATTCCGCGAGGAGGTCAATGATCTAAGATGTTTGCTGATCTCTGGTCTGTGTTGTTGAAAGAAATAGGTTAACAATGTCTTCCAGATAACTTTTTAATAGTCTTTTCAGAATAGTGTAATGTTTACACGTTGAAACCTTTCTTTGAGTTTTTATTTCAGTAATAGTTAAAAATACACATTAAATTAAATACTTTGTAAATTCAGTCTCTTTTATTTAAAACTGTTTAAATTTTTTCAGATTGTTATTTCAGTATTTAATGTTTTTATTAAATTGTCTCAGCTATGGAATAGTGATTCAAAAGTTATTAACAAAATAGTAAGTGTTTACTTTATTGTGAATACTAACAAACAGCAGTTTACTAAGTTTTTTTAAATGTCTCTATTTAACCTTTATTTACTTAGTTATTTTCTTATTTTATTTTATTTTATTTTATTTTATTTTATTTGTGTGTGTATCATTTCTTACATAACCTGTAGTTAATATTGCAACATCTCATTTGTAACAGACATTGATGTTAATTTTTCATCACACTATGTTTTCTGTCAAAGCTTTAATTTAAAAAGAATTATTTTAAACAGATGTATATATACTTTGGTTCAGGGCAGATTTTTAACAATACTAACAGACTGACAGTGAATAGTAAAGATAAATTATTTACTTTAAAAAAAAAAAAAAAAAAAAAAAAAACATTTTAAGTTTCAAAATGCAGTAAACCTCACACAGATCTTTGTCTGTGGGACCAAGTATTTTAAATCACATTATTTTAAAATCTGGCTTAACTTGAGATGATTGATGTATTCCAAAGGCAGAAGATCTTAAATCCAGTGGATACAGTAATCTTAGTTAGACTAAATGCATTATAAAGTAATATATTCCAAAGGCAGCTGTCTTAAATACTTAGACAATAAATGTCTGTATCCCATGAAAAATATATTCCAATACTTTAATGTGAGTTGTTATTAATCTGGGTTTTAGGGTTTTGTTTAGATGCTTTATTCCAGTGGTAGTTTTCTTAAAGAACTTGGTAACTTTGTTATCTTGATCAAATACGCATATACCAGACCCTTGTATCTTTTACGTACCTAAACAAATTTTCTGAATAGGATTTGATGTAAAGACAATACAATTTGTAAACATCATCAGCTGAAGAGGGTCTGATATGACTTTACAATACATGTTGATGTATGCATTGTCTTTACAGATTTGTATAAGAAAAATCATAATATTACTTGTCGTCATTCCTTTCTGAATTCGGTATAAACCATTTGTAAACATCATCAGCTGAATAGACTCTGATATGACTGTACAATGCATATTGATGTATGCTTTGTCATTATAGATTTGTTTAAGAAAATCTTAATATTACTTGTCATCATTCCTTTTGAATTCAGAATAAACTGATCATAGATTTTGACACTGTCAGATATGTCAAATGAAGACACAGTTTAAACAAGACTATTTTGATTTATGTGAGGTTTACTGTATAAATTGGAGAAGATTTTTAACTGTGTTCATGTTCAGATATTGAAATGTTGTGTACTGTTTTTGTTATTTTGTCATTGGTAACTTAATTTTGTTCAAGATTCTGGTGTTACTCATTTTTAAAAAAAAACTTCTTTGTTTTCTTTTAATGAAGTGGTTTGTGTGTTATAATTAAGTTCACATATTTGGGTTGTTCTTTGTTTTTGTATTTTTTATCTTATTTCTTCTTTAGGTGAATCTGTACTTATAAACTTTTTATTTTAAAAACAAAAAAAAGAGCCAGTTCTCGATTTTTCTTATTATGGTAGTTTATTTTTATTTCTTAATTATTTTTACTTTCATTTTATTTTTATTATTTTATTATTATTATTATTATTTTTTTTATCTTCTTGTTACTAAATCATCAAGAAAATGCAAATTGCCTGAAGAGATTTGATCTCGTTACTGTCAACTCTTCAGGCTAATTACTAATTTGGGAAATTTCTTGAGATTGTTGTTTTCATCTTATTTTTTATTTTATTCTTTTGCAGGCAGTCTTAAATTCTAAACTTTTTATTTATTTATTTATTTATTTTTTTTTTTTTTTTTACTTATTTATTTACTTATTTATTTATTATTATTATTAAATACACTTTCCATGTGCAGGTTTAATTATGTAATAAATTGGATAACATGCATTAAACTTTTTATTCAAACACTATTACCTTGTTGTTATTTTATGTTGTTGTTTGTTTCAGTTTAATATTGCTTCACCACAGCATGGCCAAATGACATCACTAGATTTGATGTAATAATTTTTCAAAGCTCTTTTGAACATGTAAAGATTAACTAGCTGAATTTAAATTAGAAAAAATATATATATATATATTTATGCATGCACCTGTCAATTATTTAAAAATATCAGGAACTCGTACTCTCTCTCTTTCAACAAATCTAGCGTTTAGTTAGAAAAAATCGTGAAATTAAATCAAAAGAAGGAAAGAAATTTCGCAGTTAATAATGTAAGATCACATTCAGAGACGAGCCAATGATTTTCTGATTTCATTTCTTCAAGATGTACAATTAGCTGAATTTCTCTTTTTTTTTTATGAAAACGCGATGCTTCAAAAACGTTTCAAGTGACACTCCATTCCGTTTGTGTTCGAGCTGAAACTGGGCTTAGTTGTATTTCATTGTTATCGATATAGATGTAAAATAATGTGTAGAAGGTTTGAAAATTCTTCTTCTTCTTCTTCTTCTTCTTCTTCTTCTTATTATTATTATTATTATCATTATTATTATTATCATTATAAAATAGTTGGCAGTTGGTTTAGTATGATCAAAAACGTACGTGGATGTATTTATGGGTTACTGCATAAGTCAATGGGTGCATCATATATACACTGTTACATGAATTATTTTTGTTTTCTGCGTGGGCAATTATATGTGAATATAAAGGTCTACGTTTTTTATCTTTATCTTTTTCCTTTCCCTTTTTTCTAGGTCTGTATGTATGCATATCTTTGGGCATCCCATGTGCTTGTTTGCAAACATATATCTGTGTTTATGTGTTTGTGTATGAGTGTGTATGTATGTTTATCTTTGTATGTATGTTTGTATGTATGTATGTATGTGTGTGTGCATGTGTATGTGTGTGTTTGATGTATCCGCATTGCTATACGTGTATATTTATACGTACATGTATTGTGCGCATAAATTTGAAAGACTGCTACTTTTTATTTATTTATTATTATTTTTATTTATTTATTTATTTTATTATTATTTTTATTTCATTTTATTTTTATTTTTTTTGTTCTTATCCTCACTGTAATGAACATTTCTTAATAAAAGAAAAAAAACCCTTTGGCGGTCACAAACATAAAAGAAATCAATTTTTTTCCACACATTGTTTTTCTAGTTACGAAAAAAAAAAAAAAAAAAGGAAAAGAAAAAAGAAAAAAATCTCAAATTGATTGTGTAATTTCGACATAGAAGTTAAAGTAAAAACAGATAGCTAATGAACGAGAGAGGGAAATGACATTTTTTCATCTGCTTTTTCTTTTTTCTATTTTTCACCTCCATAACTGTTTTCTTTAAAGTGTCTCTTTAGCGGAAAAGACAAAATCACTTAATGAATTAACTTTTGTTAACAAAAATGTAAAATGTAAGTACGTGAAGGCTAATATCTGTTTCTTTTTTATCGTGAAGTCGTTTCCTACAGAGAGAGAGAGAGAGAGAGAGAGAGAGAGAGAGAGAGAGAGAGAGAGAGAGAGAGAGAGAGAGAGAGAGAGAGAGGGGGATTAGCAGTACAGTATTTTATTTAAGGTCAATTTAATAGATAATAATAATAGCAGTAGTAGTAGTAGCAGTAGTAGCAGCTGCAACAGCATCAGCAGAAGCAGCAGTAGTAGTAGTAGTAGTGACAGCAGCAGCAGAATAAAAATTTCAATAACAACAACAGCAACAACAACAAAACAACAATAACAATAATAATAATAATAATAATAATAATAATAATAATAATAATGGCTAAACGGTTGGATTTGTGATAAAAAATGAATTAATTTCGATAAGACGACGGAGTGCTTTGTAAGACTGTGATAAAGTAGAACGACTGATTAAAACTGTAGGCAGCCTGGTTACTAATTATCTGCAGATATTGTATGGAGGAAAAAAGAATGCCGTTAGTAAAGAAAAAACAGAAAAAAACCCAGAAAAAAAACAGAAGAAGAAGAAGAAAAATTCGTTTTAATAATGCGGGTCTTGTTTGTGTGAGTAAAAAAAGATTTTGTTATTAAGTATAACACAGTGTTCACACGCACACAAAACATAAATGAATTAAAATAATAATAATAATAATAATAATAATAATAATAATAATAATAATAATAATAAAACAATAATAATAAAAATAAACAGTTTTAATAAAAAAAAATTTTAAAAACATTGTTTTCCACAGTAATAATGATTTTGTGGAAGAGGGGCCTGCATAAATAAAATGTATGAGGAGGAATGTATTGTCAGAGTACAGGTGTATCCAGCTGAAAAATATCCTGTCTGACTTCAGTAATCTTCACTAAACGTACACGCCACTTCACAATACTGTTTTATTAAAGTCCGCAACCTATGGGAAGGCGGATATTAAAGATATGTTATTGCTAATCGATACATAAGTTCTTAGAATTTTTATTATTATTATTATTATTATTGTTGTTGTTGTTGTTGTTGTTGTTGTTGTTGTTGTTATTTTAGTAGTAGTAGCAGTGGTATAAATCTACAACTGAGATTCATTATCTGATATTTTATCTCAAAATGCCCGGATGAAATAATTTGTGATTCCTATTTAAAATAAGGACAATTACGTCTATCTTCTTTGTGACTACAAAGGGCACAAACAAAAAAATATATCCCAAAGGTAAAACAAACGTTAATAGATGATTTTACATAACCCGATACACCCGGAGTAATCTTGGCGATATCTTTAAGCTAAATCCCAATTCCGCAATTCCGCTATAAAGTAAAATAATTTTCTTTAAAAAAAATGAAAATAAAAAAAAAAAAAAAAATCCTGAGAGGGAGAAACGATGATATGAGACAACGTATTGGAAGTTCGATCTAATCGATATCGGGCTGATGAACATCGGTTAGCAGTTGGAGAATTTGTGGCAGTCCTCTTGACGGTTAATTGGAGCTTCACGTTTGTAGATGATTCGAAGGTTGAGGAGACTGAGTAGGAAGCAGTTCAGTCCATGGTATCGATGAAATTTTCTTTCTTTTCTTTCCTTTTTAAAAAAAAAAAAAAAAAAAATATTTTTCATTTCACTCGGTTAGCTGTGAATTCAGAGCTACACACTCTCTGATCTCTGCACTGATTACATGAAAGAAATCATATTTTTGATTCTGACACTAAAACGATTCCCAAAGCGAGCATAAATTTCAAGTATTAAAGTGAAGAGAAACGAACAGAAAAAAAAATAAAAACAAAAAATAAAAACAGTAAAATAAAAGTAAAAAACCACAACTGTAATATGTCGATATGCTTGTTATAAAGTCGTTAAAATGTACCACTAGACGTACGAAAAAAGACACCGTCACACACACACACACACACACACACACACACACACACACACACACACACACACACACACACACACACACACACACACACACACACACACACACACACACACACACACACACACACACACAGATGGTATGTTCCCAAAACTGGCAGTCTCCAGATTAGGTAATCGCTGAGGTGTTATAATCCGCTTCCAGAAATGGGAAAACTGGCGTGAGCAATTAAGGCCAATTTAGAGTTTATAAAGAACAGAGGGGGCGATTAAGGAGATTAACTTTAATGAGCAGTGAAGAGCAGAGATGAGTCGGAATAGATACTGCAAGAAAATTAATGTTTGGAGACATGAAATTAAGACATGCATCTCAGTAATGTTTAATCAATTTAGACATGTGGGGTTAACAAAATCAGTTAAGAGATGTATAAAAATTTGGAGACAGGAAATACTACCTATATAAATACTGTACAGTTATGATGTTTGTTATGTTTGATCATGGCTGCGAAGGGAGAAATTTTGGACGGCAGAAAACCAGGTACGGGCCTCATACTTGATGGATATAAGTATGCACGGTGGATTAATAACAAGAATGGTACGGTACTATGGAGATGTGCGTATTTGAGGTGCCTTTCCCTGATGGGACTGTGGTCAGGAGAGGTAAAGACCACATCCATTCCTCGGATGAGAGCGAAGTTGCTGTCCACCTACTGACCAACACCATGCGGAAGCGAGCACGGGAGGAGCTGACCAGTATCCAAAAGATATACGAAGAGGAGAGGAAGAAGTTGTTGTAAAGTGGGAATGATTGTCCTACAAATTGTGGACAGTTTAACAAAAGTACATCAGTTACGGTGACGGAACACAAATTAGTAAGGGTGAGAAATAAACTGCCAGAAATGGAACAACTGGTGTGTCCAATTAAGATGTGTTATAATCTCACTGCCAGATTCGGGAATAAACCAGAATCACACACATAAATCACACAGACACACACATACACACACACACACACACACACACACACCTTTTTTTATTATTATTTATTTATTTAATTTTTGTATCAATTTAAAATGTCCACACAAACAGAAAGACTGGTTTCTCCATCTTCCTTTTTTCTCTTATTATTTATTTATTTATTTTTCTCTCTATCAGTTTAAAATATTTAATCCAACACAAACAGAATATGTATTTTAAATAATATAGTATATCATTATCATAATCAAATAATAAATTCTTCAGATTCTTATAATGTGGACAATCCGATGATGCTGATGACGACCATGATGATGATGATGATAATGCAATTTTATGGCAAATAAAATCAAAATGGATTATTTTCGTTAAATTAGGGGATTTTGTTGGGAAAATCAAAGGTTTATTATTATGCAGAAAATATACCAAACCTCAGAATCACTGTCTCAGTATGGGACACCAGATCAGTTCCTTTATTTTATCTATTTCACCACTGAGCTCATCGATGCAGAAATAACTCGCAAAAGATTTTTCTCTTTGAGTTACTAAAGCAGTTTAAAATTGCCTCTAAAACCCTGGCGAAAGAGAGTCGTCTTTGTTCCTCTGATTTCTCGTCTTTTCTTCCCGGCTTAGATCATAGAATGATCTGAAAATATCAGGCCACATCAGCTCTGATAAATTACTGTGTGATCAAATTCTCGTCTATCGCTTCTCTTAGATTTTCTCTAATGCTTCGCGTATTGACCATCGTTTATTTGATAAGCTCATCATTTTGTACTTTTTATTTATTTGTTTATCTTTCCTTTTTTTCTCTTCTCTGTTTTCTTTTCTGTTTTCTTAGTTCCTTTTTTTTTTTTTTTTGTGGGGGAGTTTTTCTTTAGAAACGGTGTGATTTCCTTTTTCTTCTTCTTCGTTTTATTATTTATTTATTTATTTATTTATTTATTTATTTATTAATGTTTTTTGTTGTTGTTGTCTTTTTTTTGTCTTTTTTCCTCTTTTTTCAATATATATATATTTTTTTTTTTTTTTTTCGTCTTTTTTTTATTATTATTATTCTGCTTCTCTTAACTTTTCTTTCCTTTCTTTCCCTTTATTTTCTTTCTTTCGTTTTATTTTCTTTTTCTTTCTCTCTTCCATCGTTTGTCTTTTTTCTCGAACTGTTCTTTTCTTTTTCTCTTTCTTTCTTTTCTTTAATATTTTACTTTTCTCCTTTTTTTTCCCTTCTTTCCTCCAACTTTTTAAATGTCTTTCTATAATCCATCAATCTCCTTTTTCATTTTTTACTTTCTCTATTTTTCTTCTTTCTTTCCTTGAATTCTGTTTACTTTTTCTGTTCGTTCTTTCTTAATATTTTCTTTCTTCTTTCTCATTCTTAGTTTTTATTTGTTATTTTTTTTTTTTCCTTCTTATCTTTTCTTTTGTTCTTTTATTTCTTCCTTTCATACATTTTTTTTTTTTTTTCAGTTTCTATTTCCTTTGCTTTGGGAATTTATTTCCTTGATCGAATTCATTCATTATTTTTTTTTCGAAGCATTACGATGTCTTAAAGTATTATATAGGGCATTCAGTATTTGATTTTGTGATCAAAAAAAAAAAAAAATTCTATAATATACTATTATTAATCAGAAAAAAAAATAAAAAAAAAAAAAAAAAAAAAAAATAATAATAATAAATTAAAATATATAATAATAATAATAATAATAATAATAATAATAATAATAATTAAAAAAAAAAAAAAAAAAGATAAAAAACCTACAGATTAATGTTTCGTGTAACTTAGCTGCAGTAACAACGACAGTAACGCGTTAGATATTTTGTTCTGTTCAGCAGTGTACTAAACATGATCATTATATAATTTATTATTTTTTTATCTTCTTCTGTACCGTTTGTCCGTAAAGGATCGGACGTGTTTACTTACATTAATTTTAAAACAGGTCGCTTTTTTCCACTGGCACACCTGTAACCACCCTCTAGCCCAACCCTCGTTAAAAAAAAAAAAAAAAAAAATAGCAACAACAAAAGAATAACCTAAACTGATACTATTAGTAGGAATATCACGCAACCAGTTTTTGTTGAAAATACCTTATTGACAATAGTATCAAGTATTCAAGAAAACACCAGTTCATTAGAGATTATTCAAACAAGGCTATATTTGCAGGTTTTGGTGTGATTTTGATATGGCGAGGCCCAAAGCAGTGGAAACGGAATATGTCTGTTTGGTGTGTTTTAAAGCAAATACAGCTAAGTAATTTGAACAAGTTTTCTTCAAACGCTGATGCCCGGAGCTCTTGTTTGTTTAGATTGTTCCCAGATTCTGCGTCGTATCCAATACTTTATACCTGTTGTCCAGAACTGGTTAGTTGTTGTAGTTGTTGTTGTTGCTGTTGTTGTTGTTGCTACTGCTGTTGGTTTTATTTTTGTTTTAGGACTGGTTATTATTATTATTGTTGTTGTTGTTGTTGTTGTTGGTGGTGGTTTTATTTTTGTTTTAGGACTGGTTATTATTATTATTATTATTATTATTATTATTATTATTATTATTATAGTGGTTGTTGTTGTAGGTGAGTTTTTTTTTTTTTTTTTTTTTTTTTTTAAACTGTTGATGAAGCCTCTGCTGTCACTGGAATTTAAATTTAAACAACAAAACGTGGGTGACTGAAGAAATCTGATGTTCATTAAAGAATCGCGGTGTGATTAGATAACAAGTAATAAACCGAGAGAAAAAAACAAATAAAAAAACAATCCCTAAACTTGTTACATTGAATTTAAAGTAACAAATAACAGCGTCTGAAACAGACAGCTGTTGACGATACAAAGAAGAAAAAATAATAATTTGATAATTATATTTTGAAATGGTTATGAGCCGCTACTCGAAAGATTCGGGACTTAACTTTCTGAACTCCTTTCATGGGTTTTGCTGTCATTTGCTAAGATGACAGTGAATTGGAAGTATTAGCTGGTATTATCAATTTACGCTGAGATCCCTTCAGAGTTTTCTCGACTGTTTCTTCAACAGTCGCGCCAGACAGCGAGTAAAACCATCAAAGAAAAATGAGAGAATCAAAGCAGACGTGAACGATAATGGAGTTGTTAGCTTCTGTCGACTCTTTTAGACTTTTTACTGCTTTTTTTTGTTGTTGTTGATATTGTCTTGTTCGGTTAATGATTAAGTTTAGTTACGGTTCGCGTGCCTGTCCTTTTTTAAAACATTGGTTTTTGGTTATTTCTTTCTCTTTGCGAATATATGTCATAATGTCTCCTTGGGGTTTTCCAGAGCTCGAATCAAAATCATGGTACGATAATTTTTGTTACAGCAGTCTCTCTCTCTCTCTCTCTCTCTCTCTCTCTCTCTCTCTCTCTCTCTCTCTCTCTCTCTCTCTCTCTCTCTCTCTCTCTTTTTCTGAATAACAGGATGCTTTAGTTACTGTTGTTTGAAGTCAAAGCTATGCACAATTTGTATTTTAGTTTTCTGTCGTCTTGTTAGTTTCGTTTATTTTATTTATCAGTGTTTATTTTTCATTCTAGATAGAAAGGCAAATGAAATACCAGACTGATACAAACACCAGTTTAAAATTTCGTTTCTTTTGACAAATGTAATTTACTCAACGAGCTTTTCTTTGATGTTTTTATCTAATACATTTTAAGCCAATTTGTCACTATGATTAAATTTCGTTGTAATAGCTAGTGTTTCTGCACTGACATTTTCCTAGTCTGTTTTGAATGCGAAATGACAAAGAATTCTAATCTTTCATTATTTGGCATAATAGAAAATATAGTACCATATATTTATTATGTCAGATGCAAGGATTCATCATTTGAAATGCTGTTATTATATATATTAAAAAACAAACAAAAAAACACTAAAATATTTTTTTATGGGGGAAGAAATTGAAGAACATTTTACGACTTAACGGCTAACAGTTTGGCAGAAGCGAAAAAAAACAAAAAAAAACTCATTAAGAAGGGGAGCGCCATTTTATGTATCATAATAAAGATTTTAAAAATATCTTTTTGACCAAAATAGACAATATTTATTTATTTATTTATTTATTTATTTATTTATTTATTTATTTATTATTTTTTGTTTCATTGACGTCAATATAAAGATTCAAGATAATTGTTTTGAATTTTGTTTTTTAAATCTGTATTTTCGAAACCTCTGTCGACCGTTCCTTCGGGGAATAAACAAAAAAAATATAATTTATATTCAACTACACTTCTCAACAAAAAAAACTTTTAATGAGTTTTCGAAATTCTTTAACATTTCACGTCTTCTTATTTAGTTACTAGTGAAAAACAAGCAGCCAGTCACCAACGGCAACGAAATTTCAGTCAGAAAGTGATTCTTGTTTTCCATCACAATCCTCTCCTTTTCCCTTATTATTATTATCATCATCTTTTTATTATTATTATTACCGTTATTATTATTATTGTTATTATTATTACTGTTATTATTATTATTGTTATTATTGTTGTTGTTGTTGTTGTTGTTGTTGTTGTTGTTCGTGTGGTGGTGGTGGTGGTTTTATTTTTGTTTTTGTTGTTTAGACGTCTGATGATACCATTGCTGTCGCTAGAATTTAAATAATTTAGGGATGGGAAAAATTTATGAGGAGGAATGTATTATCAGCTTTTGGTATTGAAAAATATCCAGTTTGAATCCAGCCACATCCCACCACTGTTTTATTAAAATCAGCAGCCTATGGGAAGGCGGATATAAAACATATCTTATTGCTAATCGCGATTTAGTTTTTTGATTATTATTATTATTATTATTATTATTATTGTTGTTGTTGTTGTTGTTGTTGTTGTTGTTGTTGTCGTCGTCGTCGTCGTCGTCGTCGTTGGTGGTGGTGATGGTTTTATGTTTATTTTTGTTACTTATACGTCAGATGAAGCCTCTGTTGCTGCTGGAATTTAAATTATTTATCCCACGTTTGTTAATTATAACTGTTTTAATACACACCTCTAAGAAACCTTTTCATGTGAAATTTTACATTTTTCTCTGATATTTTCATTTACTCATATGCACACGCACCGCACACAAGATCAAGTTTTTGAAAGTGCGAACACGAGATGAATGTTACTTATCATTCTTTTTGTAGCCAGCTGACACGAGGACATCAAAAAGCTGAGCAGTATTTTAATGCGTTACGTCCTTTGAACATTTTAGTTAATCATCACTTCCTCCTCTTTGTTACCGGAGTTAGCGGCGAACTCGTCAGAATACAGCGGTTGAAAGACTCTGGTTTCGTTAATCTGGGTAAATGTCGTATTATCTTTGGCCATTTTCGCGTTATCGCAGTTTGATGAACGCGCAGTTTTAATATCATGATGTAAAAATACATTTATGTTGTTAGGAATATTTGAATTAGGTTGGATTAGAATTTGTGTGTTTGTGTGTGTGTGTGTGTGTGTGTGTGTGTGTGTGTGTGTGTGTGTTTATTGTATGGTATTTTTCTCTCACTCTGTCTCTCAATCTGTATATCCACTACTTTTTATTTTCTTTATTTTCTTATACGTTTACTAGCATCTGTTACCTCGTGCGATCGTGCTGTTGATGTGTGAACTGGGGAGCTTAGATCTCTCTCTCTCTCTCTCTCTCTCTCTCTCTCTCTCTCTCTCTCTCTCTCTCTCTCTCTCTCTCTCTCTCTCTCTCTCTCTCTCTCTCTCTCTCTCTCTCTCTCTCTCTCTCTCTCTCTCTCTCTCTCTCTCTCTCTCTCTCTCTTTATACGCGTATATTAGTATCTCTGTGGATTTAATTCTTCTACCATCACTAAGTTTCACACCTCCAAACCTCACACGTTCAATGCTACAGAATTAAATTATATTCTCTGAGACGGCATCTTCTGATGTAGTATGTTTAATTAGATAATGGTGAACAGCACTGGCAAGCTAATTATTAGTCTAACTTTTGTCCAATATCCAATTATCAGATATATTTCTTTTATGTTTTCTTTTTCATTGTTCCATCGCCTTTCTCTACACAGCTGAACTCTGTGGGCTAGATATGTAGGCTAGATTGTTGTTTGGAGTTTTAGCTATTAGCAGGGCCAACCCTAAGGTTTCTTTTTCCCCGAGCATTTTAATATCGGTGCCCTATTTGTCGGACATGGAAACTTCCTGGGTTTTATCTCATAACATTAAGAATTAATAGATTCCCAAATTGACTCCACTCAAGGAATTTTCATATATTGTTTTTTTATTTCATTACAGTAAGTTAATGTTTAAAGAAAACGAGAAAATGAAGTAACAGAATAGAAATATCGGATAGATTTCAGAAAAATATATTCAAGCAGTATATTCATAAGACTGAGTAAAAGTTATTTTGTATACTTCCAAGCTGTTTTTTTTTATTATTACGTGTACCTAATGTTTGCTAATAATAAAGTCTAACAAATAAATAAAAAAAAAACCTATGAGGAGGTTGATATCTACTTTCTTTCATGACGTAGTTCACTAATCGCATAGGAAATCAAAGATTATTACTGTTTTTGTAATTTGTATCTGTGCGTCTTCTATCTATAATAGTCATGTACACTTTTTAATTTTAAATTATTATTCTTTTAATTTTTTATATATTTTGAATTATTTTTTTTCTTGACAGATCCTCATTTCGACGAAGCAGATTTTAAGACATACCAGTCTCCACTCACAGATAGACAGAGAATTTGAAATAAGTGAAAATATTTATCACCTTATATAACTACGTACATGTACCCGTTCATCCATCTACCTGTCTATCTACTTACCTATCTATCTTTCTCTCTATCTACCTACCTACTCTCTCTCTCTCTATCTCTATCTCTCTACATACTAGCTATTTCTCTATCTGTCTATGTACCTATATTTGTCTGTCTATCTAGCTGTCTCTGTTTCTATCTATCCATTTATACAACAGACCTCTCTATCCGATTTATTATTTCTTCATATGAAAAACCGAACAAGAAAAATAAATAATGAAATACATGGTTTGTTTTTTATTATTTATTTCATTAAAACAGCTTATTACAGCGCTCGTATGGAATGTACAAATATATTTTAATTTAATAAAACAGAACACAATTCATCAGCAGAAAAACTTGGAAACTTAATTCTAGACAAAGTGAGTAAATAAATGTAACAGATCTAAAAATAAATTTATTTCACATTAAACAAAAAAAAATAAAAACAAGATGTTAAACGGAATGGCGTTAGTACATTTTGTCGATGTAGATTTGAATTGAAATATTACATTAGTGGGTTTTTAAATTATTATTCATTTTATTTAATTCAAAGAAATGAATGAAATAAAATTAGTGATAATTCTTCTATAATTAAGTTAACACTATTAATTAAACTGTATTGTATCAGTTATATATGTTTATTTTCATGCATATGTACGTATAAGCATTGATATATCTATGTGTATGTCTATATATTTATATATGAATGTATCTATGTATTGTTAATTCTTCCATAGTATATGTGTTTGCCGATATAAATGTATATATATATATATATATATATTATTAATATGTTTCAGTCTACGTATGTCTGTACGTCTGTATATATGTAAAATACTACTGTCAAATCACGGATTATAAATGAACTACATCGATATTCACTTGGATGTGTTATGTAATTCTCTATTCACATTTGTATGAAATATAGAAAGGAATGATCTATGAATATACTAATTAGCCTAGTTGAAATAAAATAGTTATTATATAACAGCAGAGGAATAAACACTAAAGCAGTTAATGAAGTTGTAAAATACTTTTTGCCGAACATACGACATTATTAATGAAATAACAAGCAAGTAATGGACATTTGAAGTAACCTGTATCTTTTGTACACAAACAAATGCTCTAAATATAATTCTATAAAACCGTAGGTTTTATTCATAACAACCAGCCTTTGCTAATAATAACGTATAAAAACAGTGAAAAAAAAAAATAACGACTGTGAACAAAATATTTGTTTTAGACAACTCTACGTGGTATTTATAACAGTAATTAGTCCACGATCTAGGAAATGACGAGATTACAAAGGTGGAAAATAAATATGTTTTGTAACTAGTTTGCTGTCATTTTCTATTACCAGATTTCTTTACCAGAAACTTGTAAAGCACTAAAAACATATACGAACGTCTTTATGCTATTTGCTAATTGCACCAAAAGTATTCTTTAACTTTTAACTCATAGCTAGACGAAATATCTTTCTCGTTCATCGGAAACAATTCTCGGAGAATCGCGTTTTTTGACTCACGTGCCAAACAAAATGGCGGATGAAAGTATCTAATTTGAACTCGTTTGTCAAGTTAAAATGTCAGCAGCTTAAAAGATTTCTCCCAGTTTGAATCAGTCGGTGTGATCTCGGTGTAAGAGAAATAAATGGACGTTTTCACAGTGATCACCGTTTCGAAATTACGACGTTAGTCTAAGAAGATCGACTCGATTTTCAAACGCTGACATATTTCTCAGAGACGTAAAAACGTTGACGATTACTAGGTGTATCGACGAGTTTGACTTTAACAGCACGAAAACAGTCGTGTCACGAACATCTCAGAAATTTATTGCCCATTAATATACATGAATTCAGGTTTATTTATTTATTTATTTATTTATTTGTTGTTGATGTTTTCTTGAGGATATATTATTATATATTTTTATCAGCTAAAATTTTCGAGATATAAAGCATGAAATTTGCCACGTATGTGTGTAAAATATATATATATATATATATATATATATGTGTGTGTGTGTGTATTTTTAAATACTACATAGCATTATGTTTGAAACTTTACTGTATTCAGTGATAAATAATTCTACGCTTAAACTAAACAGATTCGAAAGATTATATTTCAAATTTGAACATTACTCGCTCTTTATGAATTATTTTTGAGACAATTAATTTATGCTGTATTAAAGTTTTGTGAAAACTATTGCCTACATAATTATTGTTATTTAAGATAATATATTTCTAACGAATCAGTTTGTTAAATAAATACTTTTTAATAATATAGAACAAGTTCGTGCGTGCATTTTATTTATTTTATGTACTATTAATTATTCATTTATTTTTATTTTTGTTTCATTATTAATATTATTAATTAATTAATTAACTGATTAAATAATAATAATAATAATAATAATAATAATAATAATAATAATAATAATAATAATAATAATAATAATAATAATAATAATAGTAATAATAATAGTAATAATAATAATTATAATTATAATTATAATTATAATAGCACTAATTTGATATTGTTATTATTTCGATCATCTCTAAACCATTATTAAAGTCTATGGCAATTAAAAGTCGTTTTCTCCAGAGCGATAATCTAAGGGGACACGTGTATCATACACACAAATATAAGAGCACTTGTTAGCATGCAGCCAAGGGTACAGGTCCACCCGTGAGAGAGGCGAAGCGCTGTATTGCATCCATCAGTATCACAAAAACAAAACGTGGCATCGAAGTTATCCGCGTTGGTCCAGTTATGACATCCGTTCGATTCGTTCAAGTTGGGCAGCGATCCAGGCTGGTAGCAGGCCCGAATGATGCCGATCCACTCCACACCTGCAACCAAAACAAAACAAACCTGGCAGAGATTAACGTTTAGTGCACTGAGTACACGTTTACACGTAACCAAAGCTGAATGTAAGAGGACTTGAACTATTTCTATGTTATTAAAGAAAGTTATTTTATATAACTGTATTCTCTCTCTCTCTCTCTCTCTCTCTCTCTCTCTCTCTCTCTCTCTCTCTCTCTCTCTCTCTCTCTCTCTCTCTCTCTCTTTTATTTTTTCTCTTTCCATCTCGATATCGTTTCTCTCTCTTATTATATCTTAGTCTTTATTTGCTTCTTTCTTTTTTTTTCTTCTTTCTCACTTTTCGCTCACTTTGATTACACACCTGCTAACAAATCGGTGTTGACAAGAAACAACACAGTATAACACACTGTGTAATCTGCACTTAACACGCGGGCTCCTCGACAGGCGCCGTTTTCACTTTACGGCGCTAATCCCGTAACCAATTTAAAAATACAAAATTCGACTTCCAAGCAGCACGATGTAAAATTCAAACACTGCGGGCGAACTTGTTTGTGAACGCGGCGGAAGGATACTGCGTTAGGCGGCGGAAGGATACTGCGTTACGCGGCGTTTGTTTGGGTGTTGTGGCGTTGTTTGGGTGTTGTGGCGTTGTTTGGGATGCAGCACGAGCTCTTTGGGTTCCTCGTGCTTTGTTTACACAGCTGTGTCGCTTTTGTGTTCGTGTTGTTTGTTTTGTTTCATTTGTGTCACTTTTCTGTACTATGATTATGTTCTCCCTTTCCTAGGCCTAGTTCTATTTCTTTATATATACATACGATTTTAGTGTGTTTTAGGTAAGTGACTTAGGCTATGGTAATTCTGACTTGCATCGAATGGATCTCCGATTAACTCGAGGAATCCACGTATTTTTTTTTTTACCTTTTTTGTCGATCATTGGCGGCTGAATCTGCTTTCCGCATTTGGCGTTTTCCATTCTACATTCTTTCGCAGTGAACTGGTAGTATTTGAACACTGGTCCACAGGCACGGTTTGTGGCACTGTCGCACACGTAACATTTCAAGGAATCATCTGAAAGAGTGGAAAACAAAATGTTAATACATATTACAAACGATGAATAATGAATTTCTGGTCCATAGTTCCAGCATTATGAAGGTAGCGATATTCTTCTGTTATACTGAAAAAAAAATCTTAAATAGAATCGTAAATTTTAAGTATTTACTTGCAGAAATATCGCGTGGTGTCAGTGACATAAATCAGAAATAAAAAGAAGATTATTCTGTGCCATTTCAAAAGTTTATGTCTTTTGAAGCCGTGTAGAAAGTTCGCAACTCCTGACAACAAAGTATTTTATTATATTATTTTATTATCCTTGGTTATTTTTTTTTCTTCAGGATATTGTAATAAAAACTCAGAATGTGTCGTGTTTTGTTATCTATTTATTTATTTATTTTTAATTTAGTTAATGTTTCCATATAATTATATATATATATATATATATATAATTATACGGAAACATTAACTAAATTAAAAATAAATAAATATATATATATATGAAAATGTGGCTAAGATCAAATTTATTAATCTTTATTCCATATAAAACGTTACGCTCTTTCTCTCTCTCTCTCTCTCTCTCTCTCTCTCTCTCTCTCTCTCTCTCTCTCTCTCTCTCTCTCTCTCTCTCTCTCTCTCTCTCTCTCTCTCTCTCTCTCTCTCAAAATGGAGAGAAAAAAAGAAAACACACAAAAAGAAAACTTTTTATTTATTTCGAATAACATATATTATGGTATCTATTTATAAAACTAATTACGATTATTAATAACAAAAGACTTTCTGTCTGACAGATGTATTGAGAAAGAGAAAATCTGTTAGAAGAAATATAATGATGTATAAATAATACGATTTCAAGGACTTGTAGAATGATAACAAGTCTTCACAATATACCGCTATGTAAAAGATGCCTTAGTGTTTTCTTCTTCTTCTTGTTTATTACTATTGTTGTTGTTGCTGCCGCTGCTGCTATTGTAATTGTTATTATTGTTATTATCAACATCATTGTCGTTTTATAAATATCATTTTCTTTCAAACCTGAGAACAAAATGCAAGAAATAGTCGACAACATTACGTTAAAATATCTATCTATCAATCTATGTATCTATGTATCTATCTGTAGATATATATATATATATATATATATTTCAGTTTTATATTGTAGTTTGTAATGAGAACGTATTACAAAATATTTTGGGCTGCGGATCAATGTAAGTAAACGTGAATTGGTTTCTTCAAGTTTGCAGAGTGAAAAACTACATAAGAATAACAGATGGAATAAACAATATTTTATTTCAGTAACACTGGAAATATTTCTTCTTTTCCCCATCTTCGTAAACTATTAATTTACACAATGTTCTTAGTCACTACCAATAAACAACGATCGTAATGTACGAGTCTATCTATACTAGTCGGTACAGATCCCAAACCCTCGTTTAATCTTTTCGTTTCTCGCAAGCAATAATTTAACATTACGACACCTCACATCAGTACAAAAGCGTAGAGATATGGTGGCACAGCCAAATATTAACCAAAAACACAAATAAAAAGAAGAATCGTTTAGATCCTCCAGCTTATCTCGTTTGGTTTTATAGGTTGTCCGAGAACGATTGGGTCGGCCTCTGTTTCTACAATTCAGTAAAACACGTAGCGCCATCGTGGCTCTGCTGTTTTACTTCTCCACCTTAATCAAAAGCGATATCGTATCAGGCCCACGACTCTTCTTCATCTTGTAGACAGCCCCATTGTGTGCTGTTGATTAAGTTTATGTGAATATTTGGATTACAGTCACTCTCTTTTATGACAGCAGCTTCAGAAGAAACTGACCGCTGCCGTTTTTATTTTATTACGAGGAAAAGTCGGACGGTGTTTGTAGAAATGCTACTTGTTTGAGTCGAGCGATAGGGGAATAGGGCGTGATAATCAAATATATTCAGACGATGAATTATTGTATTAGACAATGGTGCTTTTGGTGCAAACACTTTAATCTCCTTGTTTATTCGGATAGAGGTAAATGTTTGAAGAATTACTGAATGAATCGTTTATTTGTTTAACAATATTTTCCACTCGGTCTTAATATGAACCGTTATAAAATATAAATGGAGTTTCGGATAATAACCATTTTAATCAGTAGGAAACAGGAAATCCTCTGCATGCATCTTTCAAAAAAATAACACACAGTTTTTGTCATTGATCATTAAGGTTAATTCTCGTTCCAGTCAGTACCACAAGTCTGAAGTAATTAAAAAAATATATATATAAAAGAATCGAGGTGTTTTTGTGTGAGGATTCATATGGTGGAAATACTTTTATTTGTTAACTTACTGAAGTAACCAAAGGGACAGTAGTCAGACATTTGTTTTCGGTTAGAAATCTACTGAAATATTTTCGTTGTTTTAAACAGTTATTACAAAACATCACAAAGATCAGTAATCAGCCACATCACACTGATTTTGATTCGTCACTGACAACAAGAACATAACAACATGTTGTTCACATCGCTCGTATGCAGGAATCGATATATATATATATAGATATATGTCACGGTTCATCATGAAAATAATATTACATTTAAATATTTGTAATTACATTAAACCAGGAAATGTGGAGTAGAGTTCGTGACACGCGAAAATACCATTTAAGTAATGAAATGTACCAAATATACACACATAAACACTGTAAACAACCATTCTGGTAATCAGTTTCTTTTTCTCTGCGTTTTTAATTTTTCAAAATTGTACCTTCTTTTTTTTTTTTCACCTGTTCATTAAATGTCATTCAGTTGATGGCATCAGAATTTTTCATTAAATTATGGGAAATTTCTGATGTAGCGTGACTGGGAAAGCAAATAAAACAACATTTCGCCATTACTGGATTAAAAACAAGAATAGTTTAAAGGAAAGTTGCAATGTCTTCCGTTACTGAGTCTTTGACAAATACAAATTAAAGCTTTTGCACCAAGAACACGAGAGTGTAATACAGTAATATATTACTGTTCTAATAAATTTGTCTGTATATATATTTATAAGTTAATTAAATCACTGTAGTCTGGGTTTTTTATTATAATACAGTAATATATTACTGTTCTAATAAATTTGTGTCTGTATATATATTTATAAGTTAATTAAATCACTGTAGTCTGGTATTTTTATTATAGATTTGTGTGTGTGTGTGTGTGTGTGTGTGTGTGTGTGTGTGTGTGTGTGTGAATGAGTATATATATATATGTGTGATGTAAGCAAACATGTGCAGGCATAGAAAGTAAATAAAAAACCGATGTGTATGAGTATGTACACAGGCGTGTGTTTTTGTACAGCTCAATGTGCGCGTTTTCGTTTGTATGGATGAATGTCTGCACATGTTCAAGAACTTCTACAATTTAACTTTTATCAGTATGAATCACAAAATGTTTGTCTGTGTAAGCCTATATATATATATATATATATATATATATATATATATATATATACACACATGGCCATAACTAGACTCTTTTTGAAATCTGGCAAAAACTGAGGTCGTTGAAGTCAGTTATTCACCAACGGAATAGAGATTTAAACTTTATAGTTTTAAAATATAATCGTCGATTTCGGTGTGAGGCATTTGCGTCTGTACGCATGTTTGTATGTGTTTATATATACATACATGTGTATATGTGTGTTTACGTGTGTGTAGACATGTATATACACGTGTGTACGTGTGCGTTTGTGTGTCTGTGTTAATGCATATACGGACGATATATAAAAATAAATGTATGTTATTTCATTTATGTCTATTTGTCTTTTATAAATGAATAACCGACAAACACGAACACACCTAAACTGTATCAATTTTTTTTTTTTTTTAAATAACAAACCTAATAACATTAATTTCAGTACATCAACAGCCAAATTACGAACAACACGCAAATCTTTAAAATCAAGGAGAATTAAGAGCGTTTAGATAATTAGATTTATCCTCTTTTTGTGAAGAACCACTAATCTGACATATCTTGCATTCTGACGAGTTGTGTTTGTTGAATTACTGTCAACAATAATGACAATTACCTTCGTTTTCTGAATGGTTGGCAAGTGAAGTAAAGCTTCTGCATTTCAGCTTTATTGTCACAAGACTTTGTTCGTAATATTTTGAGTCAACTGAGCGAAACAAAGTTAATCCGAAACGATGTAAAAGGGGATTAGGTACGAAGTTTTAACATTACGTAATGAAGTTTATGATATGGCAGAACACTAAGTGCTCTGGTCTTTATATAGACTATATATATATATATATATATATATATATATATATTTGTGTGCGAGTGTGTGTTATAAATAATCGGATTTGGGCATCCTTTCTTTTTTGTAACCACTAGCTTATTTAATCTATAATAATAATAATAATAATAATAATAATAATAATAATAAATCCAAAACAATAATCATAAGTAAAAAAACAAAACAAAACAAAAACTAAAATTTTCCCCCAAAAATCATAAACAGAACATAAAATAAACGACGTTTCTCTCTTGAACAAAATTTTTGTGTTATTTACAACTGAAAAAAAAAGAAATTCTAAAACAGTGCAATCACGTTTACATTTTCTGAACCCTCTAACGTGTTACAGATAATAAACTGGCTGCAAGAATCTACCAAACAAAGCCTCAGTGCGGTTTCAACGGTGCTAAAAAAACAAAAAAGAGGCAATTTTAAGTTTACACCAGCCACAAGGGACGTAAACGTCGTTATCTGATGATCCTGGAAAGTCTTTTGTGTTTGTTTATCTGAGTTTTTAAAACAAGTTTCGAGAAGAGTGAACAGCACGACTGACATCCCCTGGAGATCCGGCACGCATGAAGGGGTAATTACGACATGAAGCGAATAAACACTTGCTCCTTGGAGAGAAGCAAGCGTTGAGGATAAATGCACGTAAGTTGAACACATCTGTCTGCGGACTGACACCCAGAGACGCTAATCCGAGGCATCCCAGACATTCGGAAGGAAACGTGGAAACAGGTTTTTCACCAGAGCAAGCGAAACCACAAAGTGTGAAACGTACGTTCAAAAGAAAAGCACGACAATACGTCATCACCTGTCAGAGTAACCGGAACCATCATGGCGACCTTATCATCATGTGTTTGTATCGTCATCATCATCGACGTCGTGCTCGGGGTCGTTATCTGACGAGTCGCCTCAACGACGTCAGTTTGACATTTGTTGGGCTACGTAACTTGACTTATTCGTCCCCTAATTAACCGCAAATCTAACCGCTCGATATAACGAAGTGTCCATTAGGAAGTTGTGTACAAATTTGTTATGTGGGTAATTTGTAGTCTTCAGGTAATTTCACAGATTGGAAGCAGAAATAATGACCCTTCTTCCTAATCGAATAAACAAAAAATACAATTATAATGTCTACGTTTCTATCATCAGAAGTTAAAATTCTTGTAAAATCGACAAGGCGTCTTCAATTCGTTCAGGAATTCATTGATCTAAAAGTTAACATTTAGAATAAATAATACGTTAAATATGTCGCAGTTTCTCTGAAATTTCAGATAATAAATACCGAATAAATTTAAAAGGTGAATAATCCGTAGGAAAACATATGTTATAACTGTAATGAAAGCGAAAAAACGAAGAATATTGTCACTAAGATAATTATTGCTTTCATGAAAAAAATAAAATAAAAAATAAAATAAATAAATAAATAAATAAATAAGAAAAAAAAACAAGGAGAGAAATTATGATGTTTTATAACAACAACTTAAAACGACCAAAATATATTTCAGTATATTTCATCTCGAAAACAAATTTCTGACTATTGCTTCTTTGGTGCTTCTGCTGATTGACAGTAAATAAACGTTATCTTTTCTGTAAGCACCATTCTCACTACATATCTCCACACACAAACACACCACGATACTTTATTTATTTTTTATTATCACCTCATCCTTGGGACAGAGACTGGAGAGAGAAATAACCTAAACGTCCTCCAGTGATCGGACTTGTTACAAGTACCGTGCAGTCGTTTTCTTTTCGAACTCACAATCGAAATTGTTAGTAGTACGAAGCAAGACACTTCTGTCGCGATAAATCTTCCTATCGATTTCTTATCAAGTAATTAATAACACGTTATCAGGAAATACTGCAAAAGGAAAGCCTGTCTGGTCAGGCGGGCAAAATTAATGTTGAACATAACCACGGGAAGTAGCTCGTCAGAAAACAAGATCAGATCTTAGCACGAGATGTCCGAGTTTACATCCTCTTTACAGAATCACTCCTGAACCATCTCTTTGACAGAAAGGCTACGATAAACTGAACCGAGGAAAGAAAAATACATATTTAAATTACCGCTATGATTGGAATCTCAGAAATGCTGTTGCTTCGGGTATATTAGTGGGAATGGATCATGAAACCGTAATTTCATAGAGATTTTATTACTATAAACTTAGTATGACTGGTAAACATAAAATAAGACAATGATTGATAGGAGTACGCGTTATCTGCGTTATCAATCACAACGAAGACATATACACATACATCCAATCATACATACATACATACATACATACATATATGTTCACTGCAGTAATTAACTGTGATATTTCCTTTAATACTAAACAAATACCCTCCGATACACACACATTTGTAAATACGGAAGTGTCCTTTATTTTTTTATTTTCCATCTTTATTATTTTATTATGCTTTAATATAGGTCATTAAATTTACTGTATTTTCTATTTTCTAAACTGAAATGAATAACCATAAAAACACAACAACGTTAACCGGGGATAAGATACAAGAAAGAGGAAAGTTAAACTGTGGGACAAGTCATTACGTAGAAGATGATTACGTCGTGCATGTCAACTTACTGGATGACTCCAGATTCACTGATCCAGCGCTCGCTCTGCCAAAGGCAGCTTGGTACTTTATGATCGGCTTAGCGGATTATTACTTCTCAGATTAGTCACGCGGCGAGAAAGTCATGATTAGCGGGGTAAAGGAAGAAGTTAGTCAGTGCGTTCGCGGCTGGAAATGAGATCCTTGAAACAAAGTATTAAATAAACTGTACGATATTGACTCAGTAACACGTGCAGTCACTCAAACACAAAACAGACTGTGGGTGATTAATTCGTTACTTTTTCCCTGCGTGATTTGGTCAAGTTCGGGCAGGAAAATAGCAGGTTGAATGTTAAGTTGGGGAACTTGGAGTATCAGTGTCTTAACCCTGGACAAACTGGTTCGCTCACAGCGCGTGTGTGTGTGTGTGTGCGTCTCTGATTACTTTCATGATCGATACCATGGAAAAGAAATTAAACTTTAGGGAATTTTTAAGCATCTATTCTAGGTACCGTGTCGGGGGAAGCTGAGTCAAAGATAAATATAACTTATCACTAGTAAACTTTTTATTCGTAAATTTAAACTAAATTACATTAGTATTGGTATTAATAGTTAAAATTTCAGTTGATTCATACAGATTTTTTTTTACGTTTGTTTGTTTCTTGCTGGATTTTTTTTTTTTTTATTTTTGTGTGTTTGTGTTTAAGAGATCAAAGAAATTAATTCAGATTAAAAATGGAATGAAATGAAGGCTAGGTGGACCTCAAAATTAACGCTCGTTATATTTCAATCATAGTGAGACAGGAAAACTGCAACTGCCATTCTGTGGGTTACTCTAAAGATTAAAGGATATTTCATATTAATTTCCAGCAGATTAGGTTTCTTCGACGAAAAATGTAAGGCTGAAACAACGACAAAGTGCACTCAGAATGGCTAAGTTTTAGAATTTAGACACGTGAGCTAGCAGTAACAAAGTAAAATACACGAAATCAACTTATACGTGAAATATTAAATGTAGCCATGTTTTTCTCCTTTAGAAAACACACCACCACATGGAGCTGTACGAACGTGTTTAAAAAGTCGCTAGGTTTTGTCAAGCGAGATAATTAACGTGATCACGGTGCGATGATGAATTCACTGCCCAGCTATAAACAAACCGACCTCGGCCACGTTACAGGGAAACTGCATGGACATGTACACAACAACAAGACACAGTTGAAATCATCTATCAACGACAGTAATCAAATTTCCACACAACACTTTTCTACACATCCTCAGATTTACCCAGAAAATCGTGTTCGACTGATCTCATGAATGGTAGCAGCTGACGACTGCGCAGGATTAAATGATGAAAGAAAATGAAGACATGGTCAACATGCGGATGGATGTTGCGTTCATCGGAAATTGTGTCGTTACGGCTACGTTACTGCCCGCTGCCTGCGAAATTACGAGTTACAGAAAAGCTCTGCAGTAGAAGGTGACGCGCTTCAAAATTATAAACACATTACGTCCACAAATCAGGCGAAAAACGAGTAGTATGCCAAATTACGTCTGACAGCAGTATAGATGAATTAAGTTTTCCCCTGCGTGTGTAATTTACGCCTTGAAACGTTAAATAAAAACGTCCGTCAGAGTGGAAAAAAAGAGAGAGAAAAAGAGAAGATGGATGATCTGTAATATATTTTATAGAGAGCGGGACAGAATAGACTAACCGGAGGGGGGGGTGAGAGATGGAGAGTGATTGATAAAGAGACACTGATAATTTGAGTGTTATATGTAAGTCTATCTTATTTTAAATTTAACAAACCCCCCACAAAACCTCTCCCCCCCACACACACACAGGTACAGAAACATACGACAAAACTAATGAATACGAATGTTCAAATTAAGAACACATAGTTTAGAAATTGCTTTATTTTTTAAATTGTTTAAGTTTTTATTTATTATTATTTTTTTTTTTTTTTGTTGTTAATTAATAAATATCGTGATTTGATCAAACTTTAATTCAGTTTCCTGAAAGAGACTGACTAATTAAATTAATGTTTCTCTGATGAGTTGAAAGGCTCTGAAGAAAACGAAGATTTGTTTCTCGGTCCTGTCAAACAGTTTTCTGATTTAAGAATGTATTTATTGATTTCTCTGTTAGTTCGTGTTACTCATTGTTATCTCACGTTGACAAATCAGTTTTAGCATTTCCAGACTTAATTCAATTTAATTTTCCTCTGCCACGGATCCTTCATTTTGTTTTTCTCAAAATTCAAATCTAGCTATTGCGTGTTTTCTCGTCACCTTGTCCACTGAATGCAAAGGTCACCCAGAATCTGTATTTGATTGTCATACACCTTCTACAGCATACTCGACATTGTTCAACAACTCTTTCCTCTTCGATTGTGGTATGCGCTGTCCTGCTTTGTGAAAGATAAGAGTTGATAACTTCTTATACAGTTCCTGTAAGAGGTATTGGTTTAAGTGGTCAATGATTTATAGTGAGACTTTAAGGCTGTTTCCCATACCAGTCAGATAGTCAGAGATTCATACCAGTTTATAAAAGGCTTTTAGTTAGTCTTCCCTCCGAAAGAGAAGAAATAAATTCGAAATGCTTTAAATCCTCGTTTCAAAACAGTTGCCAGGTCGCAATGACACTGAAAGTCTACTTTGCTACACCTTTTTCTTTTCAATTATTTCTCGACTTTGGAGACAATACATTCCTGTAGGCTTGAAGAAGTTCACAAAAAAAAAAAAAAAAGTGTAGAAGAGGAGAAAATTCTTTGCCGATAATGTGATTTTCTGACCACGAGCTGATCATGGCAAGAAAGAAACAACAAAACAAAGAAAACCTTGACAGCTTTTTTATGTAAAAGCTGTTCTAACTTCTATATTTATTAGATCAAACATTTCATAAGCCCTGAAATAGCTGTGTGTGTGTGTGTGTCTGTGTGTGTCTAAACATTTCTTACTGATGCTGCTATACACTCATATTACAGTTTTTTCACAGATCATATTTCTACTTCCGAAACCCAAAAGACATTATTTTCCTACGACAAAATTGCTAAATTAGGAAACGTCTTTCAGGCAATATGTTTCATTACTGTCTGGTAAATACGATTTTGTCATGCAGAGAGAACTTAACAGTAATCGCCAATAACTTACAATTCATCGACGAAAAGATAAAAAGATGAAAAGTACCGTCTGACTTGTTAAATCCCTCCAATTACCGGAGGCGCACCTGGTAACCTAAATAATAATAATAAGTTAACTTACAAATCGATCAGATTATTGCTATTTTTTCCTCACATAGCTGTATGTTTTTATATATATATATACTTACTCAAGAGAGGCTCTATCCTTTTTCTAGGGATCTAGAAATGGGTTCAGGACAATACCTACTGCTGAAGGTTTACAAATCAGAGAAATGACGAACTCAGCGAGATGGAAAGGTGAGTGATCTCGTGTATTTCGGGAAAAGCTGGAAAAGTATTTTAAAACAAGGATGAAGAAATCTGGTTATCGTGGGGAAGTGGATTCCAGATTCCCTCCAACGTTCAGTTTGGACCCACGCCTGTTTGTCTTCCTCAAACACAAAGAAGTAATCCCTCCTCTCTTTAAGAGCTCCGCCGTGAATATGATGTTTTGCTGAAGGCTGTTTTTCTTGGTACGAACGCTAAACTCCTGTTTTATATTAATGCAGAGGTAACTAACCTAAAATCTTAAGGTTGGAATAAAAATAATAATAATAATAATAATACTAAAATAGGAAAGAGGGTAATAAGCAGTAATTTCAGTTTTTCTGTGCCCCATACTATAGTTCTTGTTTGTTCAGAAATATTAGCTAAATATTTGCATAGAGAGTCAGAGAGAGAGAGAGAGAGAGAGAGAGAGAGAGAGAGAGAGAGAGAGAGAGAGAGAGAGAGAGAGAGAGAGAGAGACTAAAATAAGTCACTGTAAACGTTAGTAGTAGCTTTTAATAAAAATAAAGTTAAAATAAGGTTAAAATAAGGGGTTTGTGTGTTGTTGAAGTGACGTGCGGAATAACACAGCGAGGCAGCAGACTCATGCACTTGGCTTGGCTAATAGCATGAAACGGTTCAAGAAGGGTGTTTGTTTTTCTGATTTTTTTTTGGACAAATTTACAACTCCAAACAATCCATGTCACAGTAACTTTGGCCTTTTAACGTAAACCATTTATTTCTCTTAAATCCAAATTCTTAACAGAGAATTTCAAAAAATAAAGTTTTTTAAATTTCATTGGGAATAGAAATGCAGGAGCTTAAACCTTAAAAAAAAAACCAGCATTGCAAGAAGCAATAACGAAAGCAAATTAAATCAGTTCATTAAGGTTTCGTCTTATGGCGGAGGCGGCTAATCCTGGGAAAAATTAATATTTTGTAAAATCCGATGAAAGATGAACAGTGTCTGGAAAACAAATGAATAAAACTGATGAGATACAGTATTAAATTACAGCATTAACTGATAACAGATGAAAGAGGAAAAAATATAAAATACTAACTAACGCTGCAAAGAATCAGTTTTCCCAATAACTGTCTGTATAAAATGGCGTTGGTGGTCGGAGACTAGAAACTTATGTATTTGTTATGTCAGAAATTATTATTAACGTACATTTTGACCTCTTCGTTTTGACACTACCGAGTCCCCACTTGTTTGTGTGCAGTGTTGTTATTTTAGTTTTTTCTTATTACTGTAACACTGAGGCAGAGCTTACAGTTTCCATAAAGGCAAAACAAACGAGACGAAATCATTTCAGTTCATTTTTAACTGTTTCTGGTAATAAAAATTAAAACAAACCAAAAAAAAAAAACTAAAAAAAAAATAAAATACAACAACTAGAAACTGATTCATGATCAAGAACGAATTAAGCTCAGAAACGAAAAAAAAAACTTGTTCTAAGAAAACACTATGAAAAACGGTAACAAAGGATAAACCAGTTAATTAAATCTCTCTCTCTCTCTCTCTCTCTCTCTCTCTCTCTCTCTCTCTCTCTCTCTCTCTCTCTCTCTCTCTCTCTCTCTCTGTCACTGTCACTCTCTCTCTCTCTCTCTCTCTCTCTCTCTGTCACTGTCACTGTCACTCACTCTCTCTCTCTCTCTCTCTCTCTCTCTCTCTCTCTCTCTCTCTCACTGTCACTGTCACTGTCACTCACTCTCTCTCTCTCTCTCTGTCTGTCACTGTCACTGTCACTCACTCTCTCTCTCTCTCTCTCTCTCTCTCTCTCTCTCTCTCTCTCTCTCTCTCTCTCTCTCTCTCTCTCTCTCTCTCTCTCTCTCTCTCTTAAAGAAGCGAAGAAAGGAATCAAAAAGATAAAAAGGATACAAATGTAATCATTTTAAAGAATGTGACGTTTGGACATTTCCTGCGTGTTCATCATAGTCGTTGTTGGCTAAATAATATTTATGGCAGATTTTTATAAATTGTATTTTATTTTTTTTAAATCAATATAATTCGAAATAACAATAGCTGCATCTTGAATCTAAAATTCAAACTTCAGTTGCTGCAACATACATGGAATATCCATAAAATTATAATACAAAAAAAAAAAAAAATAATACCATAAAGAAGTATTCTATTTAACTACGCTCTTACAAGATTTTGTAATTCACGTTTATGTGACGTCATACGTATTGTTTAAGACCATAAAATATAGATAAGAAAAGATAAAATCCGCTTCGATCTCCTGCTGTTTTTCGAATAGTAAATAGCAAGGGCTGTTTTACATGCAACGTCTTACTGTCAGGACAGCACAACAACAGCTGAGAAAGGGGGCGATGTAATCATGAATACTAATACAGCAAGCGTTCTTGTCCAACAGAGCTAGGCCGCAGATACAGCACAAACCTGAAATCTGATAGGTCGAGGGTTCAAAACTTTTCTGAATTCCGACTGGACAATGCTTTGTTATAAACAAAGAATAGCTGATTAGAAAGTGGATAAAAACATCAGCTAAGAGAAGAATAGCTTGTGGAATTGTGAAAGCGTTTATTTTTCAGATGATCGTTATAAAATTTAATTATGATGATGGTAACAACAACAATAATAACAATAATAATAATAATAACAACAGTAACAACAACAATAATAATAATAATAGTAACAACAACAACAACAATAATAATAATAGTAACAACAACAACAACAATAATAATAATAATAGTAACAACAACAACAACAATAATAATAATAATAGTAACAACAACAACAACAATAATAATAATAATATTGACTTGACTTAATTCGCTCATATCTTTAATGTTAGTTCTGTCGGTACAGTATTTTAGAGACACGCCAAGAAAAAATAAAGGTTGTGCCGCTCCTTTTCAGTATCTTGGTAAACTTTTCAGTATCTTGGTAAACTGATGTCATTGGAAAGGAAGCTAAATTGTGGTAACCTTGTGCTCCACTTGACCTTGAAATGACCTCAAGTCAAAATTAAACTCTAAAATACAACATATAATAAAAAAAAAGTCACAGGAGTAATATCTTTTAGTTTAATGGGTAAAATACATTTAAAGTGGCACCCGTTACCAAAAAACAAAACCAAAAAAGAAACCTTGTCCGTAATCGAAGACTGTCAGGTAAAAACCCGTTCAGTGATTTGATACGGAATGATCCTAAAACTTAGTGAGTTAATCTGAACAGTGGCAAGTAATTCCTTTTTCCTCTGTTAAGTATATAACTGTAAGAAATACGAATATTTGAACAGAACTGTACTCTTTCGCCCATTTTATTTTTTTTTTTAAATGTGTTTTTTCTAAATGAGAAAACGTAAATCAATATGAATCGATTACTACTATTCCGATTGAATTACGCTGAACATCGAGTCAACTCAATTATCGCCACCTGGAGGGCTGCTGTGATTCTTTTACACGAAAAGTCGAAAGACGTCAGTTGCCTCTTCAGTCAAACATGTTAAAAATAATCACTTCGCAGAAAAAACACCGCACAGCGTTCAAGTACCCAACCTTTTCTTCATTTTATTTTTATTATTTATTTATTTGTTTATTTATTAATTTATTATTTATTTATTTTTATTTATATATATATATATATATATATATTTTTTTTTCTCTCTCTAAAGGTGAACGACGTTAAACGAAGTTCTAACATTTTAATTCCCAACTTCAGTGATGCTTCAGTCCACGCAGGATGATATAAAATAGTTTCTCTCTCTCTCTCTGAGCGTTTAATGATGCAATCTATGAAAAAGGTTTATTGCTACATCCTAGTCCTGGGAACAAGGTCTTCATTTAAAGGCAAGAACGAAGGCTATCTAAATCATGGTAGTTCCCGGCATTTATGACTCAGATTATGTGGGTTTATTTCTATGCTTGTTTAGGTTTATCTCAGTGAATCGCTGGTTCTGTATAAACTGGTTTTGAATAACAATTGTCTTCATAGAATTCGTTTTGTCTTTCTAGTGATTTATATCCGTCACTGGAGGAATGTAGAACAGCGGTTGAATGAAAGCCAGGAAATAGTGATGATGACATATAAAATAGGAACGCACACGCATATGCACCCTCACACACAAAAATACACATACACACACACATATAAACACACACACATACAAACATACACACACACATATATATACATACATAGTTATACACAAACACACATATATGAATTCATGCAGACTTGAATATATACATACATATGATAAATAAGTACGTACTCGCACATATATATACATATATACATACATACAAACAAACATACATACACATATATATATATATATATATATATATAAACACATACATACATATACACATATGGATACATGCATAGATGAATACAAACATATATGTGAGGAGGAAATTCTTTTTTTTTTTTTTTTTTTTTAATTTTCATGGAAACAACAGACCAGACAGTATTACGACGTGAGACAAAATAGTTGTATTATGAAAAGTCTTTTACTTCTACGAGTTCAGTTCGTTTTGGTGAGTGCGATGTTAATTAGCTGTGCTAAAGAATTATTACCATTACCTATCAACCTTTTCATCACCAACGACCTCTTTTATTTAAGCTAATTTCCCCACGGACCCGCGCTTTTTGAAACGTCTGTCATCTCAGTAAGCCAGTTTTATTAACTAACAACAAATTCCTTCCCACACAGGAACGGTAAGTCAGGGTTAGTCAGAACATGTAGCTAAACAATGAGTTAAATAAACAGCTGTATTTAAGAAGAAGAAGAAGAAGAAGAAGAAGAAGATGATGATGATGATGATGATGATGATGAAAAGAACTATTTTCTGTTTTAAATGATCTTTTGACATTCTGACATAGGTAACATATTTCGTAAGCACTGATGAAAGTATTCAGAATGTGCGGATATCAGACAAGGAACCACCATTTAGCTAAACTTTCAGTCATTCTGAAGTTTCGTATTGAACTTTACTGGAATTAAAAAAACACTCAAACAACTAAAAAAAGATAAAAATAAAAACAGACATAAAAAAACAACAACCAGGAAACAAAAATCGGAAATTTATTTTTATTCACACGTGACGCTTCTGACAAAGCTAGTTAGATTAATTCACTCAGGAAGAATATCCACTGAAAATGTTTAATTCATTTAATAAAGAAACAAAATTCACACGGTGGGGCCATTTCGTAGAATATGTGATGACACACACAGTCATACACACACACACAGACACATACACACACATTCACACACACACACAAACACACAGACACACACTCACACACACACACACACACATATACACATGAATACACACACACACACACATACACACAACATACACACACACACACACAAACACACAGGACCATCTTAATTATATACTATTTTGCACTTCATTAACGACATTTGTGAAATCTGAAAGACAAGGCTGAAATCTATTTAGCTGTCTAATGTCCGGTTGGCTACTTCATTACCGAACACAAATATCAAAGTAAGAAAATGAGCTTGATGTACATTGCATTATCTTTGTTTGTCGACAGGCGTTAGACAATGTTTATTTATGGCAGACGAGCCAAGGTTATTGTTCTGTGGGTGGGTGTGTGTTTGTATGGTTGTGGGTGAATATGTGGTTTAAAAGGTTATGATAAACATAGCTAATGAAGGATGAAAACAAAACAAAACGAGTAAATGATGTAGCTTGATTATGAGTGGAAAATTCTGACGACGAAGAAGCAGAAGAAGAAAAGACAAAGAGCAAAGAACACTTTGCTGATGATAATGATGAAGATGATGATGATAATGTTGAAGATGATGATCATGATGGTACTGTGTCCTAGTCATTATTGAAAATGAACAATATTTGTTTTCTCTTAAAGTTTTATTTTTAAAAGATAAAAAAAAAAATGAGATTTTGTGACACTGAAATTGAATGAAGTAAAATATAAAACGTTTGTTGACTTTTAATATTCTCTGATGATGCAGACAGCTCCGTGGCGGAATCTCTGGATACGACGACGTCCTGGAAACATCCTCTGTGCTGCTGTCTTCTGTCCCAGTCATCGAACCAAGATCAACAGTACGTGCTTGTCTGTGTGTAGACTCCAGCATGAAAATATTAGCTCTTATGGACGATATCTTTCATATCTCTCATTTCATGTCGTTAAGCAAGACCGAACTCTTTAGCAGCTGATTTTAAAATAATTTTGAAACGTCGTTAAAAAAACTACACTTTTCACGCAACATTCATTAGTCTTTCTAGAAGAAAAAAAAGAAGAAGAAAAGCGAAGATAATTCGAATTTTTTTATACTTGTGTATAAATTCGTTTCCCTTACGTCAGTATATGTTACTCATACTTCTCATTTGCCAGTTACAGGCTTTTAAAAAAAACAAAAATAAGAAAAAGTTAGAGGTATAGTTTCACTAAGACGATTTACGTGTTCCATCAGTTCTATTCAACCTTAATCTTAATCGTTAGGTAAAGTTATACAGTGTGAACGCACCTATAGCTATTCATACAGGTTTCAAGAAATTACTATCTTTTTAAGAAAGAAGAAACAAAAAAAATGAAAGCATCAAAGAAACAATTTACTTTTTTATTTCATTAACTGCGTCGCTACAAAACCTCATTTTTCAACTTGTTACAAAAAAAATGTCATACAGAAAACCAACACTGACTCTTTTGAGAATGTACAGAGAAGTGTTCTGTCAAAATAAAATTACACGAAGGAAACCCTGTAAACTAACAAAAGAAAGCATGATTGGTTGGAAAAACTATTAACTTTGGAAGCGAAAGATTATCTCCCACCAGAGTCACATAAAGCACAGGGTCGACAGTTACATACACGTTTTTGACAATAATAACTTGCGAACCCATAGACGTTATTTTTTGGTGAAGAGTCTTTTTGTTTGCTAGTTGAATATGTCATCGATTTTGATCCTCAAATCACTCAACGTAGAAAGCAGTTTATGAGGTGTTCTATCTCATCTGAACAGGATGAAGCAATATTTTTTCTGTTACAACTCATCAAACGATACCCGTAGCATCGTGTATGAACATGAAAGTTCAAAGTGTAAGTGGGGATAGATATTATCGGAAATAAAATACATATATATTGATAAAGATGATGATATAATAGTAGTAGCAGTAGCAGCAGCAGCATTAGTAGTAGTAGCAGCAGCACTAGTAGTAGTAGTAGTAGTAGTAATAATCGATTGAACAGCAACAAAGAAACAAGTTAAAAATAGAACAACTCTTATGGTGACTGTGGTTAAAGTGGTGTTACAGTAATAGCTTACAGTATAGCACTAGGTTGCTTCTGGAGTAGAGATAAATGTAGCAGTAGTAATGATGGTAGAGACAAATGTGGAGGGCCGTGGCAGTAGAAGCTTAAGAAGCTACAATGAACACCTCGGTAGATAGCCTCGAGACTTCAGTCAGTGGACAGCAAGCACTGATTAACTGATTCTTCAATACAGAAGTGTTAATTTCAACATTCTGTAAATTCATTCTTTTGTTGATTTCAGCTGCGTAATAGCTTTAAGGTGAATATAGTTTTTAAAAAAAGGAAAAAAAAAAAAACATGTGTGTGTGTGTGTATATATATATATATACATACATACATACATACATACATACATACATACATACATACATACATATATATATTTATATATACAATCTCCCATATATATAAACTATTTTGTTTATTTGTTGTTTTTAAGTTATCTTCTTTGTTGTCCGATACCTTTCTTTTTTAAAAATGATATAAGAAGTTTGGTACTTGAGTTTAGTGTTTTGTATAGAGCTGTATGAACTAGTTAAAATAGTCGTTGCTGTTGGTAATGGTGATGATGTTGTAGTTGTTTTTTCAGCAGTATAGTATTATCAGCAGTCCCAGAATATGTGGTATCAGCAGTAATAGTAGTAGTAGTAATATTAATAGTTAAAGTAGTAGCAGAAGTGAAAGTAGTGATGTTATCAGTACTAGCAGGGGTACAGTAGTAGTAATATTAACAGTACTAGCAGCAGCCGTAGTAGTATTAATAGTGGTGGTGGTAGTAGTAGTAGCAGTAGTAGTAGAAGAAGACTAGTTGTGGTAGTACTAGCAGTAATAGTAGGGCTAGTTGCTATGATAGGTATAATAATAGTGATAGTAATAGTAGTAGTTGTAGTAGCTGTAGCAATAGTCATAGTAGTAGCAGTAGCAGTAGCAGTAGCAGTAGTAGTAATAGTAGTAGTAGTAGTAGTAGTAGTAGTAATGGTAGGTATTGCAGTAACAGTGGTGGCTGTGGTACGATCAGTAATAATAAAGGAAGCAGTAGATCTTTTGCTTCTTTTGGCATTGTTAATTACCAACTTTGTGTGTTGAGATATCGTTACAAACCTAACCAGATACATTAACACAACACCTTTAATTTTTTAAAGTCATTCATCCAAAAATAACACATCATGTTTAGAATTGCGGTTTCCAGAACAAACGTATGTAAATATAGACAAAACCGCAACTAATGCAATCGAATTATGGCTTACACGGAATAAGCCATAAGAGTGCCAGACTTCTTTCTTCGCCAGCAATTCTTTTATCCAAATCATCGGATTTAAACTCAGTTAAGCCTTTCTAAAGATACACTTATTTGATCTTTGCAAAAATCGTACCTTTTAATGCAGAGAACTGGTGGCAGAAAGAAAGCGGTGAACGTACTAAAAGACTGAAAGCTTTGTTTTATTATTCATGAAACCTTATCAGAACGTAATTTACATTTACAAACGTTTAAAAGATGCTCACCTATCTCCTGTGACTGCCTGACATGTTTTTAATGGTTGACATATACATGAATATATAATAGTGAATAAATGAATATTTCTTATCGCAGATAATAAATTGATAAAAGTTACTTTTATATCGTTATTGATTTTTAAAGTGTGTCACTTCTCTGTGTGTGTGCGTGTGTAGTATATATATACATATACATACATACATATATACATATATACGTATATATATATATATATATATATATGTATGTATGTATATATGTGTGTATATATATATTCTATTAAATTTTATTTAAAAAAAAAAATATATGAAATATTATAGATTTTAAAAATAAAATAAATATAGCAGTAGTAATAATAATAATAATAATAATAATAATAATAATAATAATAATAATAATAATAATAATCCGAGACTACATAAAAACGAAGAAAAAAAAAAAAAAAAAAAATAAAAAAACACAATAACTGTCAGTTATGTAATATTAGAATTTCTCTTTAATAAAGCAGCATGTACTCTTCAAGAACATAATAACTCCGGCCGATAGATTCAGTATTACGTCATTTTGATTCGTCCATTACTACGTGATCTCTGGCTTCGTTTAACGACTTCTAACCAAGCTTTATTCATTTAATTTCTTTACGCCAGATTCGTAATCTGTAACAGTAGAAAAGAAACTGCACCTCAACAAGTCGCACATGCTTGCAATCACAGACTGGCACAGACTGGCACGTTTAATGGAAATGAGAATACAATTAAGTGAAAGCAACAACAACAATTAACGTGATAATCAGAGGAAGCTGTTGCTGTTACAAATAGTTATCACTAATATTTCACTGGCTGAAATATAGCTTCACGTTCTCATTGTTAATTAATTATACTGAATTAAGATAAGAGCAGGAAAGTATTAAGTACATAACGTACGTGCATGCATGCATACCTAGCTACCTACCTACCTACCTACATACATACATACATACATATACACATACATATATGTAAACGTTCATACAAAGACATACATACATGTAAACATTCATACAAACAGACATACATACACACACATGTGAAAAAGTGAGTAGAGATACGTATTTCATGTTATTTCCATGATTTTTTTAAAGTTGATATTCGTAAAGTTTTTGATTGTTCTATTCATATTTTTTTTTAATTCAAATTTGAATGTGAAAAGCAGCAACATCAGTATCATATAAAGATTTGTAAGCCTTTAGCAGATATAGCACAGACAAACGTTAATACATTTAGATAAGTCTTTTACTAAGCTGTTATCATGTAATATGCAAAGGTTAATTAGTGTCATCTAACATATGTTGAATTCAGATAGGAGCAGTAAATTATACAGCTAAGTTGATAAGTACATAACGTACGTGTATGCACAAATGGCTACAAAATGAAATATTTAGTTTTTGTTCAAAGCTGCATTGTGAAAATACTTCTTCAAAATCCCAGCTTTCAGTTTTTCAATTATCCTTTAAAGAAAATGACAAAAATATTTACTTCGAAGGAAAAAGACCATAAAATTAGATTAGAAATTATTTTATAAAGAACGTACCGAAAATATATTCTTGAAAATAAGATTTACAATAATAAAAAATAAATAAATTAAAAAAAAAAAAAAAGAAGAAGAAAAAAGTTCGAAATAAAGTTATTTGTGGATAATAACAACCTCTTCTTGAAACTTGAAACTTGAAAAACATTAACGTGCTAATCACAGCAAACTGTTGTGAAGCACGTCTACGACACGCACGACGCTTTCTGACAAAAATCTTCAAAACAAAATCTTAAAAGTACTCACTTGCTTTGACGAATAAAAGTAATATAAACACAATCGTCCAGTGACGCATTTCCGCATTTCAGATCATATCCCGTTTTCTCTTTATCTTTGTTTGTTTTGTTTTGTTTTTCTTTTTTTAGATTTTTTTTTTTTTTTTTTTTTTTTTTTTTTTTTTTAAAGTCCGCTCTTTAGCCTCCTCCTCCGCTAGCCTCGAGTCGTCTGCTTCGCTGTAACCGTCTTAGGTGCTCCGCGGTTCAAGCGCTAGCGATAATAGTAATGAAAAGCTTTTGGTCTGCGATGTTTTGTTGGTGTAAAGCTTTCTTGCACTGGCTTGTCGAACTCAGGTAATGACAGTGACTACCAGCCACTAGCTAAATGTCGAATGCAAATCCTTGCAAATTAACCGATTCTTTGTTACGAACACTGTTAGGCACGCGGCTCTTTCGAAGTAGACTGGTAACCAATGATCGTAATTCATATAAAAGATCGCAAGATTGTGTCTGTTTGTCTAACTAATCAGAGAGGACCTAAAAGATCGGAAGCCCATTGGAGGCCAAGACACCTACAGTAATTAAAGAATTAGCATATCAATAGGCAGTCGTGGGACAAATTACTGGTGGCGTTATTTCAGCGATTACGCTGACGTCTGTCTAACAACGGGAAGCCATCTAAAACAGCTTGACAACGTCTCTGCCGTTTTACTTTATGACTTTCGCTTCTACTGTAACCCCCAAAAATGTATATATATATACTGCGTTATTTATTTATTTATTTATTTATTTATTTATTATTTTTCACTATTTTTTTTTCTTTTTTTTTTTTTTTTTTTTTTTCTATTGATTTCTCTATTTTTGTTATTTTACTGGCGAAAATCTGCGGTTCCGTGTTACTCTCTCTTTTTACTTCTTACTTTTCTCATTGTATTTCTCTGTGAGTCATTTTCCTCGTAAATTTTTTAAAGTCTTTTTCTCTGTCATTCTTCTCTCTTGTTCTCTCATTCATTTCTGGATGTCTCTCGCCGATGCCTCATATTACTGGCAAACCCTGTCAGTAGGCAAAAATTAGATGAATTATTTGTCTATACTATTATTTTGATTTCAGCTGTGCCGTTCTTAGTAATCAGTAATATTAATATAGAATTTTGTACTATCGCGAATTCTGGTGTAAATTAGAAAATGAAATAAAATATATTTTAATATGTTTCATTATTTTATTATTTAGTAGATCAGGACTGCCCTTCATCCCGCACTCGCAATTGTTAAAATTTTTTTTTTTTTTTTTTTATAGCCACTTTTTTTTTTCTACACGATATTAAAGGTACTATGAACATAACCATCATTTTGCTAATTACAAAAGATTTGATCTCAGAATTTAATCTAATGAAATTTTATATTCTGAAAAGATGACAAGATTTTTGTTGTTCCAGTTCAGGAAATTAAAACGACGTTAAAATGAACTGGAAGTGTAATTAGTAAAAGCAGCGTCATCACATCACTGGGATGTACCATTCTTCAATAACTGTCGTGAATTTTTTTAACTACGTATGACCAGATAAATAACAGAACAAACCAAATAGTTTGTTAATGCGAAAATTATCAGAATAATAACAAGACATCCAATGTCGTTTAAATTCAACGTAACACTGATTATTTCAAATAACTACCCTCGTTCTTTTCGAACTTGAAAGTCAGATAAGTCGTTATCTAGTGTAATAATATGAAAAAAAGTATTCTTTATTATCTCTTTACTTTATTATATTGCTTTATGACACGCGCATTCAAATCAAAAACATATAGCATCAGATGCAGAGCCGAGGAAAACTTGATCCCTAAATGGAAATGTCCACTTGCCACGAATATTGTCAGATTACGAGTTCTTCAGAGCTTCGTGACGAGAATGCACGATTAAACTCAGCGAAGCCGAAAGAGGTTGTAAAATTAAATACAAGTGTTCCTTTAATGAACGGTGTTATTGGATCAGATTAATATAAGGCTGTTCCAGCTAGCGCGGCACGTTGGAGCCGTTTTTCATGAATATCGCGAGTGTTCTGCCCTGGCTGACAAGCAAAGACGACACAAACAGGATGGAAATCAGGAGAAAAGAAGACGTCTGGTGAAAATATACATCCAACACCTGTGTTGTATCATTCTCCAGCCATTATAAAATTTCCTCACGAGAACGCTGATTCCAAACCGTTTATTTAGGTCTTTAGGGAACGGCTGTAATTATGTATCGTATTCCATCGTGAAGAAATCAAATGGGATTTTTTTTGTTGTTTTTTTGTTTTGAAAAGTCATTCAGATAAATAAAGCTTCATTTAAGCATTAAAGATTTTGATAAGTTCGTATTTTATAACTGAAATTAAACACTGAACGTCAAGCGAAAGGTAATTTTCAAAATAACAAAACACTTTTGTAACGAATTCGCCAATTCAAAACCCGGTTCGATACCAACGATAGGTTAGTTACGTCAGCAAACAGTCTGATAGTTCTATAGAAAAACACATAATCCAGCATAACAAAAAACCGAAGTCGATAAAAAAAATATATATAAAAAAAATGTTTTAATTTAAAGAGTATTCATATTATGATGGCTATGAGCATTTAACTCCTTGTGGCCAATATTTAGCTGCCGATCACAAGGATCATACGAGCGATGGACCTAATGAAGACACTATAACCCAGAGAACCAATTAACTCCATTGTCAGGATCGCGGTGGGAAACCAGTGTCGCTCGTCTGAAGGAACTGTGTCCATGCCAACGATTCAGTGCCACTGTACAGCACTGGGAATCTCCGGGCAAAAACTAGTTAGTAAGGTTTAATTTAGGTCCTAATAGATCATACCGGAAATGCTGTCCGCCATTTTGAATATAGATGTCAGCACTTCGCTAATTGCTGTACCTGATTTGTAAGCTGTATATAATCTGAAACGGTTATTATTAATTTGAAAGCGTGCCCGTCGCAGACGTGCTTCACAACAGCTTGCCCTGATTAGCACGTTAATTTTTTTCCATTCCATTCTATATTAATTTGATTACAAGTTTCTTTTTTTTACATTAAAAGCTGCATATTTAATGTTGTTCTTCTTCGTCTTCTTCTTCTTGGTATTGTTGTTGTTGTTGTTGTTGTTGTTGTTGTTATTATTATTATTAATTTTTCATTTCTCCGAAAGGAATTGTGAAAAATTAAAATAGGAAATGTTACAATATAATAATTAGCGAAATGTATTAAATTTAATCATCGATTTCAGAAAGATTTATGGCTTTAATTAAAATAATATAAAATAAAATAAAATCTACATATATATATAGATATATATGCAGTTTATTTATTTATTATTATATAATGTGTTAGCTTTTATGTAGAAGAAATGGGATTGACTCGTCAAATTACATGTGAGTAATATCCAAACATTACCAATAATAATAATAATAATAATAATAATTTTAAAACAGAATCTAAAGCTTCTCGTGGCTGATACAACAACTCTGTGGATAATGTTTGGCTATTACTCACATGTAATTTGGAAGATGTTTGACGAGTCAATCCCATTTCTTCTACATAAAAGCTAACACACTAACAAAATATCAGACAAACCACCGAGACTGCTGGAACCTACACAATCTAAACCCAGATAATATTTCATATAGATTTCGTACTACTTATCAGCTTCTTTTTTGATAAAAAATAAAAGTGTATATTTCTAGACAATATTTCCGGTTATGGCATGTCTGAGTTTCTTTTGTGATTAAAGTGGTTATAGTCATTTAAAAAATTAATTAATTAAACAATTTAAAAATGATCTTTTACTATCACTTCCCACGGTTTCTCAATCTAAAAAACCAGCAAATTTATTATTTCTTGCATTTCAGAGTTTATTTTTTAAATTTCATTGGTTCTTTTTATTTATTTTATTTTATTTTATTTTATTTTATTTTATTTTATTATATTTCATTTATTTATTTTATGATTTTTTTTTTTTTTTTTTTTGTGATGCTATTGTTGAAATCCCTTTCTGCACCATTAAGGTTTTTTTGTGCTGTTTGCCTTTAAATTTTCTATTCATATTTTTGTATTATTATTCTCATTATTTTTTTTATTTCTTTCTTCCTTCCTTTCTTTCTTTCTTTCTTTCTTTCTTTCTTTCTTTCTTTCTTTCTTTCTTTCCTTATTTATTTATAATCTGCATGTATTTCTATATAATGTTAAAAAAAAGTGAAAAGAAAAGTAAAACGAGACACACAAAAAACCCCACGTATAGTCAGTCATCACTATATCACCTGTCTGCCTCTATTTGCAAAATCGCCTGGGGATGTGTTTTCGTTTTCAATACTTCTTAGCGGCCGATCGTTCCAGTAAATTATGTGTCTAAACCGCTCTTCAGATTTCCTGAAAAGATTTTCGATAATCCGACAAATGCGCCATTAAAAGAGATTCTTTTTTAATATATCACTCCTGCACCGTTTCCGTATAAGACGAATCACGGAAAACGGATTACGTGGAACAAATCGAGGCCATATTTTTTTCTTTCTTTCTTTTTTTTAATTTTTTATCTTTATTTCTTTCTAAAGAATCATGTTTCAAGCGATCGCTTGCTGGCGGGAAGGTCTCCAGTCTCTAGAGTACACAGACATTAATCAAGGGACTGTGATCCCAGCCATTATCATTCCTTCTGTATGATTAAATCATCCGTGCAAGCAGGCGATGAAAAGAAAACTCATTTTTGTAAGTTGTGACAAACAGACTGCCTAAGCCTCATGAAGACTATCGCTCGTGCTGTCGATTGAGGCTGAAGATCCTGATTGATTCCGAGGTCTCTTCTGTAAGAGGACGTTGTGATCTTTCAGCGTGAAATGATTTTCTAATCGCTCGTATAATTATGGGTGTAAGAATAATTATAAACATTTAAATACGAAATATGGAACCTGCAGGTTACAGACGATTTATCCAGCAACCTTGGGGAGTGAGCAGGATTTCTGCATTTTCTGGTTTTCTGGACCAAAGCTTAATATAAACAATGAACAATAAACAATAAAGAAACTGTATTTAAACGATACACTTTAGAAGTAAATTCTGATATAAAAATTCAGTATTAAAAATCGATTAAAATAATGTCACTTCATGAAATTATGATAATAAAATTTTAGTATCCTAAAGCAACAACAATAAAAAAGAGTAATTATTTGTATATATTTATTTATTATTTTCATTTTCATTTTTATTTTTTATTTATTATCATAGATAAAGTTTAGAGAATATTATAATACGTGTTGATGTATAACTTACGTCATCACTCTCTTCCTTACTGATTTATTGTGAGACAGTCGGTAGTTAACAGTCAGGATCTGTAATTGATTTCAACTGCGTGCGCTTTTCATTTCCAGATACTTCAACATCTATTTTTCAAACGTCTTACCTATGCTTTAATCTCATATATATAAAAGCGTAATTGCTGCTTATTGAACTTACCGTTTCCTCGTGTTTAATGTTCTATTTCGTTTGGCTTGTTAAGCACTTTTTTCATCGCATGGTTTAGAACGAATTTATCTATAATTTTGACTGTAAGATAAGAACCTGAACTAGGAACGCACAAACACATCTATTACTCTTTCGTCAATGATTAGCCTGGATTCCGAATCTCTTAGGAAATACCATCTGTCTATTGATTTGTACATAGAAATACTTATTTATCTCAATTGCAGTCTTTTGGCGTAGAACCATCTATTATATGTCACGAGACCTGAGCATTAAGCCTCTTATAATGTTATTTAGACGTTTCAAGTGTTGTTGTAGTTATCTCACGCCGCCCAAAAAGAATTATTTGCCGCTAAGTATATAATCAAATTTAAAAGTGACCTGCAAACAAATTTGTCTAAGTTAGCAAGAAAGCGAAGCACTATAACATAGCAGAGCCGAGCATTTCTTTCGAATACGTTTGAATACGTGTTTCCGGATGCGAGCGTTTCTTACGAATTCGTCCGAATTTTTGTTTCCGGAGTATTCGGAAACAAGACAAGATGTTCCGAATGATTGTCGTTGAAGGACGTGAACCCGAATATTTTTTTTTCATTTTTTGTTTCTTTTTACTTGAAAAAAATAAATAAATAATAAATAAAAAAAATTAGTTACAAGATAATGCTTGAACTGTTTTGTAGTTCTATGGAAACCGTTTAAAATCCGTCGATATTAGCATCGAAATCAGTCATGTAGAATTTCCATCGAGTCACGTATATTTACTTATTTACCTACTTGCTTATTTATTTATTTATTTATTTATTTATTTTATTATTATTATTATTATTATTATTATTATTATTATTATCTTTTTTCTCTTTTGTTAATTCATTTTATTTCATGTACGTCAATTAACTCAAAATATCGTATTTTCAAAGGATAAATATGATGTATCGTTTCATCAGGATTATACAATTTAAGTAACTGGAACCATTAAGTAAACTATGAAATTTGAAACCACAGAAATATCCTAATCCGTCATAATTTTACATCGTAGCGGACTGTGAAATACTTTTTGTTTCCGCTTTCAGAACAATAGATGTGAGATGACATTGAAAAGGGTTATAGTTTGGTTATTTCTTTCTTTCTTTCGTTATTATTTCTTTATATTCTTTATTTTCTTTTTATTTATTTATTATTTTTATTTATATATTTTTTTTAATATTTATATATATATTATTATTGTTTTGTTTTGTTGTTGGTTTTTTTTTTTTTTTTTTTTTTCTGTGCGGGATTCGCAAAGTCTAGAAAAGTATGATAACTTTTAAGGGCCGTGCCCATTTTTTATTGACAATTGAATGCCTCACACTGCCTTGCAGAAGACTAATTATTATTACCGACTTTTTAGGTAAATATGTTACTACAATTGAAAAACGAAATATTTTAAGTTGATTTTTCTTCGTTCTTGTGTTGAAATTTGTTTACTAGACATTACTACGAATGTGCGTACAAAAAATAAAAAGAAAGAAAAAACAAAGAGCAACGTTTGACCCGTACAGTCCACCGTATTGTAATGTTTGCGATTAACCGCGATATAGTGGTAACCTCCCTTGAATAAATCTTATTTCATAAAGTGTTTTAATTGCATGTAATTGTTAAGTCGCATGGACTTGATGTAGATATAGCAAAAATTGCAACCCAAGTTTATTTCATTTCATATATGTATGTATATTTCTTTATTTATGTAATATTACTAAAAGGAAATCATTCACTGGCAATGATGTAATGATTAGAATATAGCTAATGTTCGACTGTAAATTTACCACCTTTCACTTTCAGGAAGGTAAAATATCTGCATCCAAAAGAATAAAAATAAAAAGGTCCAGAGTGAAAGATTAGTAGTTTATATATTATTTTCATTTCAGTACTATAACATTTTTTTTATAAAATATACCAAAGAAGTATTTTAAAATTTTAAGATCATTGATACATTAAATTCAGTAAATATTTGATTTGAAATGTAATCACTGATCAAAATGTTTTTAAAAGTGATAAATTAAAAATAAATTGGTTGAGTGACGTTTTAAAATTGTTATTCATTTTTATTTATTATTATTTTTAAATATCTGAACAAATTAAGAATGTTATGTTCTGGAATCTTATTTATTATTATTATTATTATTATTATTATTATTATTATTATTATTATTATTATTATTATTATTATTATTTAAGTGGTTTCTTACCTTAACAGAGCTAAGAAATACCTTTACATTTTTTTAACCAGTGTTATTTCAAATGTTAGCATGACATGTAAATCAAGTGTATTGCAGTAGTATCTGTTACAGTGTTTCGTGTGATTTTTGTGTAGTATTACAATGGCTAGCTCATCAGAAAACTCAAAGAGTGAAGATTTGTTTATGACACCTCCAAGCAGCTATTGTGACTATGACGAGAAACCAAGAACAGACACAGAAGAGAGTGTTGCTCAACAAACTGATGATGTTGTTAGGAGTTTCTTTGTTCAACGTTCCCAGCAAGAACAAATTCAGACTGAATTTCTGAAAAATCCTGAGGATTCAGTTAAGTGGGTGGTTGTACTAAATTCTTAACAGTCTAATTTTATCTAAGTGGTTGTTTTTTAATAAATAACAAAACAAACTTGAAAGAAGCCTTGATAGTTGATTTTTTTTTTTGTCTTACTGTTTACAATACACAAACATGATTGACCAACTATTTGAGTTACTGTGTTGTTTTGTTTAACATAATATGCCAGCGTAGATGATTAATCTCTATATTTCAGTTTAAGTCCAGCTGCTGAAGTTGGTCAGATGTTAGCCAAGATTGGTGATGATGTATTTCATAGATACAGTCATATATTTGATGCAATGATACAGAAACTGGATATTAATCAACTCAGTGCCTATGACAAGTTTGCAGAAATGACCAAACAGTATGAAATTTATTTACTTTCATTATTCCTAATAATATGTGAAATTAATAGTATAGCATTATCATCTTAAAAATTCACTGGACTATTTTCTGCATCAGTTAATGTTTTATGATTGATGTAAAACCATAATGAATGAATTTTATTCTGTATCAAAATTCATTATTTATCTAAAACTAAATATCTCCTTTATATTCTGCTATGGAGGGTTAACTTTCATTTTGTTGTTAAGAAAATCCAATTGTTTTGTGTTAAATTTAAAATAAGGGGTTAATAAATATTAATTTTGGAATTAACGTATCATTTAAAATAGTTTACAGAAAAAGAAATAGTGAATGTTATTTATGACAAGACAGCATATGTTGACTTTTATTTGATCTCAAAAAAGAATGTTTGTCTATTGATAATTCTGTACTATATTTTCTTTTCAAAATTAAATGACTTCTGTGATATACTTTTTCCATTCTGTTTTTCTGCTTTTTCTAGGCTATTTGACAATGACATGAATTGGGGAAGAATTCTGATATTGCTTTGTTTTGGCTACAAAGTGTTTGTAACAATTCTAAATTCTAAAACATCCAGATATTTTTCAGTTCTAATCAGACAGATTGTTTCATATTTGGTGAAATTCATTATACATGAGAAAATAGCAAAATGGATAGCTGAACATGGTGGTTGGGTAAGAATATAAGAAACAAAATTTACATATTTTATTCTGTTGTTACAAGTCGAAGACAATTTTAACTTAGTGATTAGTATTTTCAACATTTACTTTTATCAGTTACTGATTCTATATAAAAAAAAAAATCTTCTAGCAAATCACATTAAAAATATGTAGAGAATAAAAACTATTACTACATTCATAAACTTCATACCAGAATACTGTGATAAAATTGACATTTTCTGTCTGTTAATACTTTGTAGATATTTCTCTAATGTTAGTTTTTTATAATTTTAATATATACTTTTTTATATTTATTTAAAATTTTAAAGCAGTGCAAGAATTATTACGTATCATTTCTCACGTTATATATTCTGGTTTTATACTTTCATTACTATAAATCAAAACAAGTCGACCAGTTAAAATCAATGGGTGCAAGTAAATTATTTCTGTTTGCATCTTAAAATGTGCCTATATTATTGTCTGTCAGGATCTGTCATTTTTTTAAATTCTTTTTCAGAAAGCTGCTGTTTCCTTTTTACTGAGACAGAGTACAAAGGCATGGTTCACAGTAACCACCATGGCTACTGTCTCAGTGATAGCTGTAATTTTCTTTCACAAATACAGTTAGTTAAAAATTAGATTTAGTGGAGACTGCCTGAATGAAACAGATTTTCATTTGGAAAGATACATTGACAAATAATTCATTTTGAAGAGATTTTATGATCAGATTTTAATATTTAATTATTTAGATTTGTTATTAACATGAAATTATCAGGATTTATTGCTGATAATTAAGTATTAGAGATTGATATTAATATTTAATTTTGCATACATGAATATGTACTTTTATTACCAGAATCCAGTGTAAACTGTAATGGTTTTGATCACTGCCATATTTGCATAATGTGCCTACCAGTTATTTATGTTACATCATGAGAGGATACCAGATTAGTGATGGGTAACAGAACTACAGCAAAGTTTGTACTGGGGTTTAGTCTTTTTCAGCCCAAATACTGTAAGAGTTTATTTCTGAAACATTTTTATATTTAATATTGTTTTCTTCTTTTTCTTTTTTTGTAATATGTGCATATAAACTTATTTTGGAAAATGGATAATATTTCAGTTTAAGTTTTGGCCAGATAAATATTAATATTTAAAAATTAATTGTTTGAAAGTTACAATGTTTATTCAGAATAAATTGTATTTAAAGGCTTTTCTATGTAAACAACTAGGTTTCTTCAGAACTTGTAGGAGATAATGTTACTTAAATTTTAATATTCTTATATATCTCATTTACATATTTTAAATATATAGCAGTAATGAAATATGACTGCCCAAACTGAAAACCTACTAATTTTACTAACAGTAGCTTAATGACTGACACTGGCTTGACTAGATGAATATTTTCATTAAGTAAAATATATAATTACAAGTTGAAAACCAATTTTTCTTATACTTTTATTAGGAACTACATCTCTATTGTTGGTATATTGCAAAAGCTTTAGCTAAATTTATGTCTTGCTTTTTGAGAGAAAAGAAATGTTTTATTTTTTATTTTACAAAATGTTAAAAAACCAAAAACAAAAAATCCCTCTAAGGAACCTTTGTGATCATCTTATGTTGTATCTTGTGTTGTATTTTGGGTTGTATCTTCAGTCTGAGATGAGAATATGATTTAAAATTTGTTTAAGAAGATCATATATATTTTCTTGCAGTTCAGTTTGTTCTAGTCCCGACATTCAAACTGTCTGATCATGTTGATTTATATCTGAATGAAATTTCATAATTCATTATGTCATTATATGTTTTTATGTTTTTAACAACAAAGTTAACATTCATCATGAACACAAACCTGTTTACAAATATTTGTGACATACCACTGCCATTTTAGATGACTGTTTGCATAGTTGTTTTAGTAACTGTTTTAGCTGTGGCTTTTTTATTTTTATGTCACAATTTAGACATAATTATTTGTTTCTAATGAATTATATTAATTATATAGATATATGCACCACCTGCAAGTTCTTCCAGTACAGATTCTAAAAAACTGATAAAAATGACAGGGATAGTTTACATTTTTGAATTTATTAAATGAATATGGATTGTGCTTACACCAGTTCATGAACAGATGCTCAGTCTGTATGCAGACTGTAGAGCAACACTTTGGTACAGGAAGTAGCATTTTAGAGGTGTATGGGTACTCATTCTCCTACAGCTTAAACTCCTGACCAGAGCTTTAACAATTCAGATAAAGCTATATTATTATTTATAGAGGAATAGACTGAAAAAATCAAAGAAGTTAAAAGTCTTAATTCTTTTATTCTAAGGGAATGATAAATGTAAAAGGATCTAAGCTAATTTTTTATGATGGTCCTTTGTATTAATAATAATAGAAACATACAACCAAATATAATTTTTTTTTTTTTTAAAATGCATCCAATTTTTTTTCATAATTTTAATAGATATACAGGAAAACCATGAAAATGGTTTATTTATAGATGAGTATATAAATATTATTAGCGAATATGGTTTACATCTATAAAACCAGTGAAATGTCTTTCTTGTATTTTTTTATTTTTTTTGGTTATAAATATGCATTTATTAAAAAAAAAAAAAAAAAAAAAATTAATAATAAAAGAAAGAAAGAAAGATGAATATATAAAGAGAATAACATGTCACTAGAAATAATTTTTTATTAATATTTTTTTTTTTTTTTTTTTTGAATAAATAATTTATTATTCCACAAGGATCAGATAATGAATATGTTGATCATTTGAAAAAAAAATGTTAATGTTCAACAATAATTTGTATATTACATGTATATTACATAATGTAGATCTGTGCATCCTAGTGCATCAACTCTTTACTCCATGTTACGTTATTATTAATATCATTGATGGTGGTGCATATTACTGCCAGTGAATTCTCAAGGTACTTCGAGACTTTTCCAAAGTCTCTTAAATGAATTTCCATGTTGTTGCTTAATCACATTTTGAATGAAATTTCCTCTTTTTTTTCCCTTTGTTTTTAGATTTTGCTATTTGCTAAACAAAGTCTAGCATGATATTTGAAATAATCCACTCTTCTATTTATCTTTTACTGCTTATCTGTAGATTCATTATTTTTGTTTTTTGAACTACCACTCATGTCATTCTTTTTATTTTTATTTATTTATTTATTTATTTAGAGGATTACCTTTTGGACATATTTAACCCAAGTAAGACAACATAAAATTTGAATTTTTATTTACAAGTATAGTTCTTGTGATGATCTGTTGTCATTTAATAGATCACACTGTATTCGTCACTGAAACATTTCCTGATTTATATTTGTTACATTTTTAAAATTATACTTCATGATTTGTATTAGGTTCATTCACAAAATTAAAAAAATTAAAAAATAAATAAATAAATAAATAAAATAAAATCATTATTTTTTTTTTTTTTTTTTTTTTTTTTTTTTTTAATATTTTTACCCATTTTTATTTTTATATTTTTACCCATTTTTTTATTTGTACACAATTATATTAATGTTAGTATGACTACTGCTCAGTGGTGTAGCATAACATTTTAGTTTTTCATAAACCAGTCAAATGATTTAAACTGCATCATACAGATGAAGAAGGCATTTTGTAATAACTATTAACGTACTATGCAATTTCACCACTGGCACTTGTTTTAATAATGAGAATTTAAAGACAAATTTGTGTGAATAAATTATTCTTATGTTTTTGTCTTTGTTTTTGTTATATATATATATATATTTCATGTGCTGGTTTATCCCTTTCTCAAACATACTAAAATGGTAAAATAAAAAAGGTATTCGTTTTGTTAACAGCATTTATAGTGAGATAATCTGTTTCAGAGTCAGGCATTTGTTTTGTTTTGTAAAGAAATGATTTTAATCCAAATAGTTTTCTGTAGTTCTTTCTTCTCTACCTCGCCCCATTTATCATAAACAATACAGTTCACATTAACTGGATTCGGGATGGAAGGGATTTTACATGAAACCTGTTTTTCTTGCTATCAACAGAGGTATTTCACATTCTGTTAAATGCTGTTATCCAGCCTGTCATCCCCACCTACAAAAATGGTGTGCTAATGTACACATACAGAGTATAACTGCAAAACCACCTCTAAAAACAATTCAAGTCCAGATCAAGGGGTAGCAGGTGTCCATCCCCCACAGATACACTACAAACACTGGCTGTAACTTGTTTGTTCAGCAAGTCTTTGATACCATTTACAGCCAGAGTATTTACACCTTTGTTGCAGACACATCTCTGACTGAACACTGACAACATGGCCACATACTATGTTCAGCAAACAAAACATACAGAAACATGATTACTTAAATCTTTTGTTTGTGAAGGAAATGTAAGCTACTTATTTCCGTATAGGTTAAAGCCAAACACTTGTCTAATACAGTTATTGTTAGGTGTAATTAGTACAAACACGCACAAACATACATACTTTTTATGCTTAAAAAAACTCTATAAATAAACCACTTAGCTTGGACTAACATATAACTGTTATATTGAAGACTGTACCTTTACTCATATACTCACACAAACACCTACATACTTGTACAACCCCTTCCAAGTATTTTGGAACAAAACCTCAACTTGTTACGGTATAGTGAATAATTAAGAATATAACTGAAACTATTGTTCTCTCTTGTTATCTGAAGCATGTCATTAATTTCATTTGTATTTTTGTTATCGCAGGTGTTGTAACAATTTCCCGTCCCATATTCAGGGTGGGTATATAGTCCATATATTTCTTGTCGTTCACGGCTTCCCGCCTAAAAAAATGTGCCGAACAAACCCTCGTGCTTACAGTAATATTAAAATGTTTTTCATTTCTATGTGAAGCGATTACTCACAAAAACGTTTCCGATATGCAATTCCCGAACCTCTACGACTGGAACAGTTAACAACTGAGCAATGGTCATAACCTCCCAAAACAACGTTATTGTTTCTGCCCACCAGTTCGCAAGTAGGGCACTTTTGGCGGGATTCGCGAGATCTTGCAGTATCTCGCGATTTGCGTCCTCGAATTACCCAACAACGGGCACATGCGCAGTGGAATGTGAAAAACCTCTATTACGTCATTCAGTTTTTCTTAATTCTTTCCATGATTCCTCTTTCTTTCTTACTTGTTTCTTTACACTTTCCATTTTTATCATTATTATTATTTTTGGTTTAATTTTTTTTTTTTTTTTTTTTTTTTTTATATACATATATTATTTTCTTCTTCTTCTGATGTCTGTATTTCCATTTTTTTCATGAATTCATAAAAAAAAAAGTAAAAAATAAAAGACTGCTCTGCTTTCGTTTTCTTTTCAATCTGATTTTTCATAATTGTTGTTTCACGCCGAAGTGATACTTAATGATTAGCATGAATATGAAAGAAAAAGAAAGAGAGCAAATGCACAATGAATAATAATGTCCAAGTTTTTATCCAATGTAAATCCTTCTCAGTGTCATTTTGCTGGTAAATTCAAAGTGGACTGCTTCCCTTTTTCTAGGCGTCGCTACCACTTATAAAGTATTTTCAGGCGCAGCAACGAAAGGCATCTCAGTTTTCATCAAAGAATGCAAAACACTATTCGATCTATTCATTTTGAGGAATAAAAAAAAAAAAAAAAAAAAAATTAAACCTATATTATAAAAACTATATCAATTTTACAAAGAAAAGGTGTTTGTCAGACATGCCTGCTCACACATTTCAGTGTTACTTTAATCTGATTTAATCCATCCGTGACATCATAATCCTATTGAACTTACTTAAATACAATTTCTCTAGGAAACTGTATTTGAAAGTAATTTCAATAGATTTTTAACACTGTCCAAAACTATTTGACACTTAACCGTACTGTATCTTTACCGCGGAGAGCAGGCGATGTCCAACATGGCTCAGTCACTGAAAAGGAGCATGCTGCTGTTTGCTGCAGCTTTGTCTGGATGAAACGTTTATTTATTTATTTATTTATTTATTTGTTGTTATTATTTTAAAGTTTATAGTATGTTTGATGCTTTATAGTTCGCAAATTAAATAAGTGTGTGTGTGTGTGTGTGTGTGTGTGTGTGTATTATTCTTATTTTTATTAATTTTATAACTTTCGTAAAGAAATTTTTTTCCCATAAAATATTTTTTATAACATTTTATATGCCAAACGAGAAGAATGCAAAAAAACAAACATTCACAATAAAATAAAAAATTTTCGCTTTTTCTCCTTTTTTAATAATTATGTTATTTTAATGCTTATTTTTTTCTTTTTCGCTTTTTCGTTTTTTATGTCACATAATGTAAATTTGTCCAATTCAAAGAATTTTTTTATGAACAGCACTTTCAGAAAATTTAGTTATATCAAAATGAAGACTAGTATTACAGACTGTATAACTAATGATTTTATTTCAAATTCGCAGTGAACATTTTGATCGTTTTAAGCTGTTTTAAGATTTAATTTACCGAAAGATGACGTGTATTTATCAGCAACTTTCAGCCATGCACTTTAACTATTACAGCTCGGTAAAGATAAATAGAAATAAAAATTGTTGGAATTTCTGATTATAGAATAGCGAATCATCAACGAGTGCAGTAATCTTCAGAATGAAGGTTTAAAAAAACACAACATTTCTATTTCAAACCTTTTGTCATAAAGATAAGTACGAAAACAAATCGCACTGACCTCATGAACAAAAAAATTAATTAATTACTTTTTACTAATGATCAAGAAAAGAATGTTACCCTTTACAGACACAATAGTTTAATTTGTTGAAGCGTTCCGTGTAATGTCAAGGTCATTAAAAGTAATATTAAAAAAAATAATAAAAATAAAATAAATAAATAAGTAAATAAATAAATAAATAAATAAATAAATAAATAATAATAATAATAATAATAATAATAATAATAATCAACAGATTTTATATAATGTAAAACAGGTTGAGAATTCTTTATCCGGAATGATTGGTACCGGAAGTATTTCTTATTTTAGAACCCTCCCTCTACATCCGCCCCCTGATAATCTACTATCAATTTTATAATTCACAAAATAGTGATATAGTGACATTCTATGTCAATGGATCGGCCACTGGTGACCTACACTCAGTAATAGACTGCTAAAATGGGTATTTCATATTGTTATGAGAAAACAATTAGATTCGCCCCTGATGACCTACTTTCGGTAAATGATTGATCAAATGGGGATAACGTGATGTTCTTTGAAAATAATTAACCTAACGTTTTAGCATCTGTATTCTGTTTCAAGTATAATATTTCAGTCAGTTTTTATGAAATTGAAAATCTGTGAGTGATTGATGTTAAAATGGCTTTAATAACGTTAACTGATTCTGAAAGAGTGTCACAAAAAAACACTGTTCTTTCCGTTGGAAATGCAATTATTGCTAATCTCTTCTAATAAATGGAAGTATATAGTTGCGTTTGTTTCTAGGTAAAATATGAAATTATACTACTACTAATCTTTTATGAGAGAGAGAGAGAGAGAGAGAGAGAGAGAGAGAGAGAGAGAGAGAGAGAGAGAGAGAGAGAGAGTACAGTACAATAATGATGATTATGATGGTAATAATAATAAATAAATAAATGATGTTGGCGATGATAATAATAAAACAAAATTAAGTTACATTTTAGAAGTAAAGCGAGACAAAAGAAATTAACCCCACCCCCTCAAGCAAAAATATATAGTTTTCTTCACTTATTAATAAACCTAAATTTGTTTTGCCTTTATTAAATCTGCAGTTATTTGTTTTAAACTGAATTTAAATTAATATAGTATTTAAATGTTTTTCACTGATACTAAAATCAGAAAGGTGCAACAAATTAGATGTTTAGATGATAACTAACATTATCTCAATTAAAAAAATAAAAGAATCTGATGATTTTCTTACAATGAAAATAACACCCACACACCCACCCAAAACACAACGAAAAAACCGTTTTAATAGATTTATCTCCATAAAAAAATTATAGGTGTTTTTTTTTTTTTTTTTGGCATTCAATGAAAAATGTACTATTATAGCTTTAACGTAAAAAGAGAATTGTTGTTTTCTTTTCTTGAAAGGATTTCATTTAAAACCCAACAAAGATTCAATTACTTTAAAGTTTTGCTGTCATACAGACACAGTAAAATCTTAACAAAATATGTATTTTTTTGTTGATAGCAGTAGAATAAACAATTTAAATATTTACAAAGATTCAGTTATTTCAGTTATTATCGTTAGCTACAGAACAATTATGTTATTTGTATTTTTTCTTTTAGCTCAAGAAAGTGGAATTTAATCTTTCATAGATATTTTTAACTCTCGCTGCTGAATATGGAATTCAGATTTTAATGACAATTCCCTTGCACATACTTTTCTTTTAAGCTCCATGAATTTTTTTTTTTTTTTTTTTTTTTTTTTATTTTTTTTTTTTTTTTTTGTTGTAATATTGTATAAAGATCTATTTTTACTGTTTGCTGCAGAATAATTATGAAATTTTAAACATATAGTGATTGCATTATATTATTGTAAATTATTACATGAAAAAGTAAATCAAAATATTGAATAACGTATATAAACACACACACACACACACACACACACACACACATTAGGTGAAGGTGAGAGCGGTCGTTCTGGAAATCAATTAATGAAAAAAAAAAAAAAAAAAAAAAAATACCGGCTGATACAGATTAAGGACAAAAATCAATTTTACAAAGAAAAGCTCTGTTTGTCAGACGTATCTGCTGAGAACTGGACACACATTTCATTTAGAGTGTTACTTTAATTTGATTTAATGGATCTGTGACATCCTAATATTGCTAAAGTTACTTAAACGCAATTTTTTGGACAGCTTTTGAATGTCAGACGATGAAAGAGAAATTCCATAACATTGTCCAAGAATATTTTCACGTTTTAATCTTCGAGACATCTCTACATCTCTTTAAGTTATTATTTTTATTATTATTGTCTTAGAAAAATGTTCATGCTGCCAGTGAATGAAATAATATCCGGTTAAGCACGATGATGAGGTTCGATCTGGGGACCCATCACGTATTAGGCCAGAAATTCAATAACTGAGAAACATTCTTCTTTTTCATTAACGTTAAAAACACGTAGCAGACATATTTCCTAAAAGAATTTGACGACACAGAAATTGCATGCTAATGTAACAAAATATCAAAGAAATGTAGAAAGAAATTCCTTTTTTGAAAGAAAATGCTCTAGAAAAAAAAATAACTCTAAAACATCTAAAATATTTAAATAGTTGTCCTAAATGCAGGAACACTCTAAAAAAAGAAATCTTCTTATTAATTTCATGTTTAAAAAAAAAAAAAAATAATAAATAAAATAAAATAAACAAGAATTAAAAAACAAGATGAAATGTGTATAACCAGTTTAAGACTGTATGGCTAATTTCTGAGTGCTAATTTCACATAAATCTGACGATATTACAATTTTAGACTTTTAATGTTTATTTAAATTACTGAGGACTAAACTATTTTGAATTTTAAAAGATTTACTTTCTAGCACGCGAGAAACATTCAGAATCGCCTACATTCTGGTTAACGTGTAACGAAATACTTGTTAAAAACAACATCTTCACGCTTATCCTGGACACTGTTATTGATATTTATTTAATTCTCATACCATCCAGACAAATTACTAAACGAGAGAGAAAAGTCACAATTATTAAACTATTAAGTTATTAACGCAGATTACCATTTGTTCATCAACGTCGTTTCAGCCGATTCTTCTTGTCATTCCCCCGCCCAAATGTTGATAATCATTTCACTATACTGTTATTTCCATCATTAATTTTGTATTTTTGCTCGACGTTAGTTGCAGTTTCTTTTCATGAATTGGTCATTTGTCCAATTATTGTGTATAACTAGATAGCATTAGCACTTGCCGCAACAGTAAGCAAAGCTTTACTAGCAGTGAAATGTCAAAACGCAGCGAGCGGTCCAAATTCGTTCGTGCTGTCGCGACAGCTATTTCTGCATGTTGAGTAGCAGTTAAATAATGGTTTTTGACAAATATTCAGTTGAGCGCTTAACACTCTAAATTTAGTCTACTTCCTGATTAGACGCCATCCCATTTCATCAACACCCGCTTTTATGGAACAGAAGTCAGCAACATGGGATATGTAATTCATTATCTTAAGAAATTTCCTCTTCTAGTGGAAATTTTGTCTACTTCAGCAGTCGTCCAGTGGTTGAAGTATGTGTTTTCGTGTCTATGAAAAGGTTCATAATAAGGAAATTTGCTGCTATTACTTATAGTCTCTATATCTTTTTACCTTGTTTACTTCGATATATGTGTAAGTCATTCTCTCCGAATTAAAGATTCGGAGATAACGACTTATATAAAAGAGAAATTTTGGACGGCAGAAAACCAGGTGCGGACCTCATACTTGATGGATATAGGTATGCACGGCGGATTAGTAAGAAGAATGGTACAGTACCATGGAGATGTTTGTATTCTAGGTGCCTTTCCACCGTGACTACTACACCTGATGGGACTGTGGTCAGGAGAGGTAAAGACCACATCCATTCCTCGGATGAGAGCGAAGTTGCTGTCCACCTACTGACCAACACCATGCGGAAGCGAGCACGGGAGGAGCTGACCAGTATCCCAAAGATATATGAAGAGGAGAGGAAGAAGTTGTTGACCGGGTGTGGAGATGCAAGACCACAGGACATAGCTTCCAAGCTGAGTATGTTTGATGACATCAAATCCAGCTTGTACAGACAGAGAGCGAAAAAGGCTACGCAAACTCCAAAGGCAGCCATGGATTTACACCTGGAAGGCGAGTGGACCAAGACGGAGTTGGGATCCGATTTTGTCCTTGTGGATGACGTGCAGGTGGAGAGTAGAATCATCGTGTTTGGTACTGGTGCTGATTTTAGAAGACTTTACGAGTCTGAGACTATGTAAGTGGATGTGACTGATTGTCCTACAAATTGTGGACAAAATACAGTTTAACAGAAGTACATCAGTTAAGGTGAGGGGCCATCGATTAAGGTGACGGAACATCAATTAGTAAGGGTGAGAAATAAACTGCCAGAAATGGAACAACTGGCGTGTCCAATTAAGATGTGTTATAATCTCACTGCCAGATTCAGGAATGCCAGAATCTGGAATAAACCATTTGATCATCTCCATATACCTTTGAAGTCCCTATACTGTGTACTCCCCAAACAGTTCAGATTTGTAGTAGAGCTGACTGATGCATAGCATAAAGAACTTTAAAAACAGGCAATCAGAAAAACCCTGCATTTGAATTACTTGGATGGGAGTTGCTCGGATGGAGTATATATCCAAAGATTTCATGAGATTTTGTTTGCAATTTTCCCATCAGTTAGAATAACCCAGTTACTGGAACAACAATGTCAAATCGAGTACAAATGTAAGAATCTTATGATCTTAGAGAATTATGTTATGTTATTTCACTATATGTTCTAATAAAAGAAACTGTCATGTGTAAACACTTCCGTGGCGAGCAGCTGCGCAGTGCGTAAATGTCCGGTGAGCAACTTTCCTATAATCAAAACTTCGCGGCACCATTTGGGAACATGTGCAAGCTGCAATGAGTGATAACCTGGTTTACAGAATTCCCAAAACGAACCGGATTTAAGGGCTAAAATAAGAAACAAACAAGTCTCTGATTTAAAAAAAAAAAAAAAAAAAAAAAAAAAAAAAGAAAGAAAGAAAGAAGACAAAGAAAAGGTAAACAAAATAAATAAAAAAGTTACTAAATTTGAACGATTTTATTTCACTCGCTCGCTACAAAGTAATCAGCTGAAAGAAGGTTTTGACTCTCATAATACGTCATAATTATTACAATCAATAAATACAGATGTTTACTAAATTTCAAAATAAACTTCCTGCACTACCTACATCCAGAAAAAAAAAACGTAGATTATTACGCAGATTATTAAACACACCTGGAGTCGTACATATTTATAAAATGCTGTTTATAGCATGAATTAAAATGTCGTTGACCTAAACATTTCCAAACTAACAAAAGGACATAAGTCAATGCCCAGGCAGTCTAGGTTAATTTGCACTCACCCAGTGTCAAAGAATTAACAGATGAATTCAAATAACAAATCATGTGTCAAACTCCGACCAAACACTGTGAGAGTGACCAAATAGCCATTATTAATTGGTTGTTGTGGACTTGTTTACAAACTGAAGCACACAAAACACATAACTGTGTTTGACGGATATAGTTGTGAGAAACTTCCTGATTGGAACAGAATAAACAAAGCAGTCTGTGATTTTCTGTCAGTGATTCGAGACAAAAAAAAAAAAATTGTTAACGGAGCTGATTAATATTCACATCAGGTCATTTTTGCATATAAATCTAATTAAAATACAGAATGCGATGTTCATCCCAAAAAATAATAATAATAAAAATAATAAAATAAAATGAAACAAAAAGAGAGAGAGAAAAAAAATAATGATAATAAAAATTAAAAATAAAATAAAAAGTTAAAAATAGAAAATAAAATAAAATAACTGCATATAAATCTAATTAAAATATAGATTGTGATGTTAAAAAAAAAAAAAAAAAAAAAAAAAAGAAAAAAAAAAAAAAAAATTAAAAAAAAAAAAATAAAATAAAATAAAATAAAATAAAATAAAATAAAATATTATAATTGCAGCCAAGCTATGTCTAAACACTGGTAAGCATATCTTTTATATACTTCTCATGGTCAGGGGAGATTATACCTTTCTTGGAAACATATTCAGAGAGAACACTAAAAGACTGATCCCAGAAGTTATTAAATTCAAACAAGCATTCTGTAATCACTCAGATACAGTCCAGTTCTGTGATAAGCACAAACAATAAAATAATAATGAATTTATTTAGAATTGAGTTTATTTAATAAAAACAAATGAATAATCATGTGATTAAAAGAAAAGAGAAGAAGGATTAAATAAATAAATAAGACAATAATTACAATATTACTTACAATAATAATAATAATAATAATAATAATAATAATTAAAAATCACTTGCACCTGAATCAGTGTGCTGGGTTCACACAGTAGAACTCTGACAGAGAAATGTAAATAGAAAAACATGTGAAAAATAAATTAAAAATAACAAAAATTTTTAATTAAGCTGTGCAATCTTTTATGCTTAAATATTAAATAAAATTTAAAAATCCCACAAAAAAATCTACAACCAAAAAACCTTGGAAATTTTTAAGCTGGATATTTAACAGTATGTCTGCATGGCTGTAAAGAAACGAAGAAATGTTTACCTGAGCATTGATTCTTAAACTTTTACATTTCACCACTTATAAACGAAAAGCAAAACTTTCACAATTTTCATTTCTTAATAATAATACACCTCTTTATAAAATGATCTGTAAATAAAAAATGATTAATAACAGATTCTGAAGGAATTACATTTGTTTATAATTTAATCTCAATATGATGAACATACAAAAACCAAATAAAATATACTTTAACAAATAGCCTCTCTTTATAATTCACCATTGACTCAAAAAAATATATTCTTTGATCATTTGCAAACAAGCTCTCAATTACATAAAGAAAAAATACATGACTTTTAATACATGGCAAATTTAATTAAATTATATTAAGGCTTTTGATTGATACACTGGTACATGGTATAAGGGGTACAGTGAAACCCTGCAATACATACAGCTGCCAAGCAACATTACTCAAAACAATTATGTAAAATAATAAAATGACTAGAGTAAGCCACATAATCTGACAAACGTGTGACAAAATATCAAATAATAACATATACCTGTTTAAAATGAGTATACATACAAGAGTATACACACACACACGTGTAACTTGTAAGTGAGTTGGTCACAGCTGAAGTATTTCATCACTGGATTCTTCATGAAATATTTGACTCTTTTCAGTATATTATGTATTTGATTTTACAGTTATTGTCCAGGATATTATGACCAAGACAAGTGAGTTTCTTTGAAGTACACAATGTGGAAATTATGCTGTTCATCAACTATTAAAGTAAACTGCAAGCTGGAATGATATTATGTGCAAGAATGCAAGTGCAAAAGGATAATGCAGAGTTCAAAACACTGTACAAATATAATAAAGTTATATTCCATTCCTTTTGTAGAACATTTTCCAAAAAGTATTTTATTGTTCTGTAATTATAATTAATATAAATTGAATCACAAAACAAATATACTGACCCAGTCTTCTTACTTTGTGTGTTTGTGTGAAAGAATACTTTTCTATATAATCATATAATGTGTTTATAAACTTATAATTTATATTTCAAAGACATTTTTTATATGGGCCATTAGTCATTACATTAGCTATCTTTAATACAGAAAATCAAAAAGGCAAGTTACGGCAAAGATGCAGAAACCCCCTCCCCCATTAATATGTATAGTGACTAAAGATTTCAAATTAAACCATGAAAACCAGAACTTAATAACAACAATGACATACAGATGAAAACCCCCAAAACAAATATCCAATATCATCAGTAACTGATACAAGCTGCATGATTACACATCAATTACTAATATTGCTGATTATGCCAGAACCTCACATTCAAGTAAATGCATTTTTAAAGTAGCTAATTATACATCATTACTCTATTAACACTTATAGTATATGTGTAAACTAAAATTATGCCATAACCTCACATTCAACATCTTTCAAACATTACGTAACAGAATTGTTAGAAAATAAACCACATGCACCCAACAGAATTCTTTTAACCATTCAAGTAAACAAGTAGAAATATAAATTAACATCACTAACAAGCATACTACAATTCTTCATTCACATCAGGGGAAGTTGCACTTTCATCGTGAATTTCGTCTATCTTGTCTAAATAACTGTACCAGTGATTATAGGCTAACAAAGCGACATTTCTTCCAGCTATGGCACTCATTTCCATTGTTGAAGCAGCACTTTCTATAGCATTAATATAGTACAATCTGTCATACAGCAGAAATGAAGGCAACTCCATGTTCGGTGAATAATCTGGATATGATTCCCAGCTAACAATTCTTATATCTTTAGTACTGTTAAACAACAGTTTGATTTGTTGCTCAGTGGGAACCTGGTTTAAAGCAACTTTGTAAACACACTCATTTTTCTTTTCAGTAGATTCTTCACCATTGTCTGTTGGACTGTGTTTACCGAAACTGTTCCAAAACAAATTTGGATCTGTCGATAAAATTGCATCTGGAAAACTGTCAATGTGATCGTATCCAAATGTTGTGATGTTAGGTGTACCATACACAAACAACAGTTCCAGCTTGTGCATGGACATTTGCGGCTCTCTCACTGGTTGTGGGAAATCTTCAAATTTGATGTTTGTTTGACCTGAAGGAAGTGGCGCTGCAATGATTACAATATCGTATTCTCGAGCTGAGTTTTTTTTCTCAGGGTTTGTGTACTGAACTTCATAGGATACTATTCCGTCACTGTCTTTTTGCAGAATTATGTTTGTCACTTTAGCAGGTGTCAACAAATTGGCATTTGCATTTTTAATCAGATTCTCTGGAACTTTCCTGTTGCCTCCTTTTACAGACCAGAGACCAGGTGCTGTTCCTGCTAAGGACACAATCCCTGAAAAACAATAAGACAGATGTAAAAATTTAGTCAGTCACTAACAGAACCCCATCAGAAACTTATATCTAACTTCTAACAAAACACAGACAAAAATATAGATAACTACTAACAACAAAAAAATCTTGATATCTGAAGGTATCACAGCTGAACTGGTCTATGATTTTTCTACTTTCTTTGCTTTTATATGACTTAATGAACTTCTACAATTTCTAGAGTAGTTTTAGCCTCCACTACAAGAGTCACAATTCTGATGGCTCCTTCAGCAGTAATGTCTACTCTAGCAATCTCAATACAGTGAGTTATAACACAATCTCTGGTGTTTATGCATCATGTCATCATTAGAAATATTTTAACACCTGTCTCACAACAGTTTAAACACTGGAATATTAAAACTATGCGACTGAAACTTGCCCACGAATCCATGAGCTTCTGTTGTTTGTCCATAGTTAGTTCTCACTGCTCCCATTCCCAGTTCATCTATAAACCTGTCACCAAATCCTTCTTCTTTGAGGAAAGTCTTCAACGGTTTCTTAGTAATTTCTACAAACAACGGGTCCATTGATTTCAGAATATCTTCCACGGTAGTGAATGCAATCCCCTTGTCTTGGATGCTGTAAATTCTTAAAAAGAGAAAATGTCCTCTGTAAACACAGCTTACCATATGTTTATTTAATTTCTTAAGATTTCTAACATAAGCTTATTCATCAGTCTATGGAAGTTAAATTAGTCAACTGTTTTGACAGAAAGAATGTTTAACACTCTCTCGATGTAATTGTATATCAGTATCATTTTTTAAAACAAATTTTGGCCTAATCATAATAGTGAAAAAGAAAATGTATACTGTTAAAGGTACTAAATTTAAAAATATCTGGTAAATAATTTGTCCATATTTGTGAGAAAGCCTAGGACCAGGTGCCATTAAATGTTATGATCTAAAATAGTCTGCCTACTAATAATGATATATCTTCTAACATAATGCATCTTAACATTATTGGTTTGATTGTTTGTTTGTTTGTTTTTCAGAATTCCTCTTTAATAATTTTTAATTTGGCATCACCTAAACTGAACTTTTTACTGCTCATAGAACTATGATGAACTCTATAATGGAGTAAGATATTTATACATTTAAATATACATATTTACTTATCACCTTGAGACACGCTGTTCTAACAGAACTTCAAACAAACAACAGTTAATTATGACTAATTTCTTAATACTAAAAGAAGAGAAATGAAAGTAATAAATGAGAATTTAAACTCCTAGCTAAAAATCAAACAGATGTAATCTGGACGGGTAGAAAATCAAAATTAGGCACCAGCTACAGCTGCCCACAAATACCTTGAAAATTTATCAATGTGGTTATTAATCCAGTTTCCCAGCTTCCACATGTCCCATCCATAGCGCCAGATCATTTTGCCAATGGTAACCATGCTCCAAGAGCTTGATTCAAACAGCATTCCATCAGTGGCATATAGCCCTATTTGTCCTGTTGTTCCTGTCTTTGTTAGATCTGTGGAAAAAAAAAGAAGAAAAAAAATGCATCAGAAGATTTTCGGTCTCAAGTAAATACATTTTTGAAGTAATTATACATCATTACTCTATTAACACTTAAAGTATATGTCAGCTAAATTTGATATATTTCTTTCTCTGGCAGTAATGAAATGCAGCAGTTAATTAATAAGCCAGTAAAGAAACTAAATACTTTATTTCATTCCTTTATTGTTATCTCATAATTTGGATGAAAAAAAACTTTAAAAATGCTCTAGGCTGATGCAGTCATGTCTCACATTATATCTGTCAAATTCTATGTTTCTGTTGTCATTAAAACAGTTATAATATTTAGCAGAGCATAATTTTAAAAATATTTTCTCCTACTTGAGTTAACTCAAAAAATTCTGTATCTACCAAACCCTTTATCCAACCAGAAGTATCCAAAATGTTTTGGTACATGATACTTGGGCTTGGATCTTATTATTAAAGGTAACTTTAAATTTTAAAACAAAATAAATTTGACTAACCAAACATCTTTGTAAAGTTCACCATGTACTTGTTGCGTGGGTGGATCACTGTGCCACCAGCTTCATAATCCTGTCCCTCGATGTGTATGTTAGCCAGGCGACCTCCAACTCGGGTTGCTTCGAAAACATCTATCACTGCTTTTTCACCAAACAACTGACGTGCATAGAATGCTGCAGTGGCACCTCCAATACCTGCACCTACAATTCCTGGAAACAGAAATTAAAAATATATAACTAATTCTAATGTCTGCATGTTTTCTTTTATCCACACACAAACAAAGTCAGTTTTCTGTAGTTTGTTTCTTTTCTATACTTTTTTTACAAATTTTATCTTCAATATTAACAACAACAACAATAACAATAACAACAGTAATAATAATAATCTATTAATGCATGTGATAATTGGACAAGAGCTACAGAATAATTACTACACAAATTTATTTGAACTTATATTGGTAGTGGTAGACTGATCATCAAAATAAATACTGATAAAAATTTAATTATTTTTCTGTTAAATGTTACTACTAACATTACCAATTTTTACAATCGTTTTTGCTTCTCACAGAAAATGTCACATAAATCACAAAATATTACTGACACCAAATATATTTAATACAGCAGATTAAAAAAAATTATATATATATATATATATATATATAAAAATATTTTACACACAATAGATCACACATTCATTTATTCCATTTCTTTACTTCTAATAATAAATTTACATTATTTGTTCATTTCAAAAGTA